>JANRGW010008911.1:0-27749 GCA_024733675.1 Psilopsiagon aymara | reverse complement strand
TGCCCCAGCCCAGCTCTCAGCCTGGCTCCAGAGCAGAGCTGCTCCGGCCCTCGCAGCAGCTCCATGGCCTCCTCTGCATGCTCCAACAGGTCCAGCCATGGGAGAGAAAAGGACAAGACTCTACAGACAAAATAGGAGATGCAAGGCAGAGATGCCACCTCAGGTGTGCAACAGAAAGGGACAGGGATGACAGGTACAGCAGTGAAGGCACAAGTGAGACCTGAAGGAGAGGAACCAGCTGATGAAAGGAGCACGGGAAGTTCTGGAGTCCTGGGACAGTATCTCTACACCATAATTATGGTGCATCGTGCAAAGGAGCAGGAAAAGGCAGCGAGGGGGCATGAGGGAGCCTTGCAGCAAAATCAATTGATACTTGAGCGAGTCAGCTGCTATTGAATGAGGTCTGAATTTCACACTATTGCTGGAAACCTCGAAATAAACCGTTCCCCTTCCCAGTGCGTCAGAAATTCTGCCTTACAAGGCAATACTGCCTGCTGGATGTTGTGGGGGCAGAAAAGGAAGAGGAAATAGACTCCAGAGGTCGCCTCTTCTTGTGTCTTTGCAGCCCTTTCTTTCGCTGCAGTCCTTGGGTCAGAAAGAGCTGTTCTCACCCAGCCTGTGTCAGGAGGGA
Organism: Psilopsiagon aymara; assembly: GCA_024733675.1. Taxonomy (NCBI): domain Eukaryota; kingdom Metazoa; phylum Chordata; class Aves; order Psittaciformes; family Psittacidae; genus Psilopsiagon; species Psilopsiagon aymara. The sequence continues at coordinate 27,118 of JANRGW010008911.1, read as the reverse complement.
ACGGAATTCCCATGGGATGAAGAGCAACAGACTGACAATTTCTGATTCAGTGCCTGCAGTCAGCTTAGCTCCTGCTGCTTGTTAGGAGGGGGAAGCATCTGGCTCAGTGTACTCCCCAGGGAGGCTCCTGCCCTGCTTTAACCCCTAAAACGATGATGCAGAGCACAGAGCTCAGGGCTGAGTGGCAGGGAAGGGGGATGGTGGGAGTTCAGATCCACTGATAGCTTGGGCAGGGAATTTCAGTTGTAGCCAGCTTCTAAGTAGAGCAGGGGGGTGTTTATAATGGGATTTAATGAAGCAGAGAATCGCTGTTGTTGTCTGCATCAAAGGGGCTTCCAGTTACAGGGGAATGCAAAGCTTTTCACTAGCAAATGAGCACAGAAATACCTACTTGATAATCCCCAGCATTTACCGAGCACTTACTAACTTCAAACGGCTTTGCCAGCCCTAGAAGAAAGCCTCAAAGTGCTGCCCAGAGCCTTGAGCATTGGCCATTGCATTTGCACTTCAGTGACAGCACTGAGACCAGGGTCTACAGCTATAGGACACCCTGGCTTGTCCATTGCTGCTAGCCCATCCCGGGGTACACTAAGCCCCGCTCACTGCTCCACCTTTATTTCCATCTGTCTGACTGCAGCTGGCACACAGGCGGTGTTAACAGCATTGTACAGTTTTAGGGCTGCAATCTGTCGATCCGTCCCTTGTCTGATGAGGTCCTGAATTGTTGCTACCACGTTTTACCAGGGGTTCTTCCCAGGGTTAGGTAGCCCCTGAAGAAGGGCTGGCTGTCCATCCAAACCTCTCTTACTCTTGAAAACCCCAAACCTCCTTCTTCTCAGCTGGATTCAGATGCAGCTTACCCAAGCCCAAAGTCCTTTGGGCAGTTTCAGCAAAGCCAGAACCAAGCCCGGACCTGTGACCTGTGATGGGTTTTCATTTTGTTTACAGCTCACTCACCACATGCAGACTGAGGTGGTGATTCCATCCCACATGTGTAAATAATACAGCTTTTACCCATGTCTGAACAACTGGAATCTTTATGAGCTTGTGGAAGATTTCCTCAATGGATCTATAGAACTGAGAGAGTTAATTACTTCTGCAGTAGATTAGTCCTAGAATGTTTACTTCTAATGCAGACAAGCTGAACATAATATTAGATGTATTTATTCTCTCTGATAAAGTAAACACACAAGTGGCCTCGCTTACCACGTGCTTCCCACTTCAGGACCTGCTCTGGGCAGCCCTATGGTACAGGTCCCCCACCCCTTTCCAGAGGAAAGGGACTCAAGGCTCCTCTTCTGGCTTCCCATCTTCCTCTGCTTTCCACATCATTCAAGGAAAATCTAGTGTGTTCTAACAGGGTTTTTTCCACTGTGTTTGGAAACAGTTGAACCAAGACTGGCCACATTTCTCCTACTCCTGCCTTGATTCATGCGCATGGGGACCCAAGAGTCCCTGTGCACTCTCTCCCAATTTCCTGGTAGCTATATGTCTGCATCCACACTCATGGGTCTCATTTACCCTGCCAGGTCCTGGGCGTGGGCAGTGTCCTTCTGCATGCTTGCAATTGTGGATGGAGGAGTGGACAGATTGATGCATGAATGCTGTGGGGCTGACAGTGAGTATCATCTGTGTCCATGATGCCAAACTGCAGTCCAACCGTAGGATCATAGAATCATAGAATAGTTAGGGTTGGAAAGGACCTTAACATCATCTAGTTCCACACACACACACACACACACACACCACCCCCCACCCCACCACTAAACCATGTCCCGACCAGGGATGGAGCATTCACAGCTTCCCTGGGCAACCCATTCCAGTGCCTCACCACCCCTACAGTAAAGAACTTCTTCCTCATATCCAATCTAAACTTCCCCTGTTGAAGTCCCAACCCATCACTCCTTGTCCTATCGCTACAGTCCCTAATGAAGAGTCCCTCCCCAGCATCCTTATAGGCCCCCTTCATATACTGGAAGGCTGCTCTGAGGTCTCCGTGAAGCCTTCTCTTCTCCAGGCTGAACAGCCCCAACTTTCTCAGCCTATCACCATCTCTTTGTTTCCTGAAGAGTCTGACTTGGTGCCCAGTACATCAGCTGGTTTCCCAGTTCTAGATGAATCATTTCCCAAGCATTGCAAGCTGAAGTCACACTGCTGAAATGGAAGTGAATCAGCAACTTCCCATGACCTGTCTCTGAACTGGAAGCCTGGAAGGCATGGAGGGAAGCTGCCTGCCCATGGTGGAGCAGTGCTGTTCTGCAGTGATGATGACTTCTTCATCATGTCCTGCCCCGGAGCAGGATGTGTCCTGGGGGGTCCTGGTGACATGCAGACTGAACGAGTTAACCACAGACCTCTCCTCTCTCATGTCAGTTGTTCACTTTTGGCCAATCCATCCTTCTCTTAATGGTGATTTATTTCACAGCATCCCAGCAGAGGTAATTTCCATATGGCACAGACTGCCAGAGTGGGCATTTTTCATGATATTTAGAAGCCAAGTCACTTCAATTTGCATAATATTCAAATGATTTCTAAATGCTGAAAACAGTTCACAGAGGAAAAACAAAAAGGTTACTCATGAATTCTGCATCTTTCCTCCTGGCTCTGGGGGCAGAGAAGCTGGTCAAAATACATATGGTGCATCCTGGGTTACTGCTGGGAGAGCAGAGAGTGTATTTGATACCTCACCTGGTGGGAAGGCTAAAAGGGAATCTGGTGCAAGCTCACCTACATGTGCAAAGCAAAGGGATGTGCATCAGATTGCTATTACCAGTCAGAAAGGTTGTTTTGATCTGGGAATTTACCACTGTTCCCTCTTGTCATAAGGTGATGACATGATGTGCCAAGGGCATCATCTCCCAGTGCCTTGCAGGGGTTGCTTGCTTATTTGGGCAGTTCTTGTGAACTGGGGAGCTTCAACAGGGAGACAGATCTGGCTTCCCATTTTACAGCGTCTGCCCAGGTGGGAGCACCCCCATGTGCAAGGGGAGAGGACTTCCCAGGACACCAGAGGAGCTACCAGAGAAATACAGGATATTCCACATGGGATCCCCATGCTGAGTGCTGCAGATGATGAGATCCCAACCTTGCTCCTTAGGGCTGATCTCTGAAGCAGGCTCTAATCCCTGCATGTTTTCCCTCTTAAGCTCATTCTGGGATGGCTCCTCGCTGTGCATTATTTCATCTTAAGTAAACCTTTTCTCTCTGTTTACTTTTGACAAATATTTGCACATTTAGTAGCTCACATCTTTGGGAGGGATTATGCAAAAGTCACTGCAGCCCTCTCTGCCTCCCATACAGTGCTCCTATCTGGGATCTACTAACAAGCTCAGGCCTTGCTTCCGCAAAGCATTTAGCTGTGCTTTACCTTAAGTACCATCCACACTTCTGGGTGCCTGTGATTACCCTTGAAGGTTCTGTGGTGCTGGGAGATGCTGGGCAGAATTTATCCCTTGATTCAGCTGAATGGTATAAATAGAAAGGCATGGAAAAAAGACTGCAAATTCTTTTCATCCCATTGGCTTTGAAATGGATCCAGAGTTCATTTGGTGTTTAATTTGTCACATTAAAAATATATATGATTCAAGGCTGATTTTTTTCTTTCCCCTCCCTATCGCTGTCTTCACATGCTCGGCTTTTAGGCATTGTTTCATGGCTGGTGGAAGAGTGCAGGGGGGCACATTAGCGCCACTGGCCACCAGGAAAGGTTCTTGGTTAGGTGCTGGGAACTGGGGCAAAAGCAGGAAGGGGCTCTGATTCACTGTTGCTAGATGGGAAGCACCTCTGAATATTATCTGAGCATCACCTCTGTTCTTCTGTAGCATAAATAACTGGCTCATCCCTAATGACTCCGTTCTTGTTAAGAGGAAGCTTCATTTGGGAGCTGCATGCAGCCACTTAACATGCAATCTGCATCTTGCTGACTGTGAGTCAGTGTCTCTTTGATCCTACAGTGCCGTAGAGGATAATGCTGAGCATGAGAACCTGTATGCAGCTGCCTCCCTTAGGGACTCAAACCTGTTCTGTCCTCTGGGAGGCTCCTCGGAGAGGGGGAAGGAGGAATGCTCTGATGGGCCCTCAGATAACGAGGTCCTGAGAGCTGGTACCTCCTTCATCATCTGCTTCCTGCATTGAGGAAAAAGGGGGGTGCTGAGCCTGCGGGGAAGCACTCCCTTCCACATCTGAGCCCCTGTCCTCTAGAGGAGTACGACTTTGAGAATCCAGCTGGGCTTTCTCTACCCCAGGCACATGGGAATAATGCAAAATGCACCTCTGGCATCATGCTGTTGTTGATGCCAGAGTCTAGATATTTGAATGTTTACCTTCTCCATTTCTTGATCAATACTGCACTGGTTCCCCAAAATGTGATCAGACTGTAGCCCTATCCAAGCCCAACAATCTCACTGCACCCTGTGGCTCACTGGCTTCAATCATGTCATGTTTTTCTGTACTTGAAGCTCTTTGGAGAAGGAGATGTCTCATTTTGTTTGTTCAGGCCCCAGCATAGTGGGATCTTGGACCATGATTGGGACGCTTGCATGTTCCATGAATACAAATGTAATTAATTAATGAAAATAAGCAGTGGGTAGCCAGAGCTCATTGCTAGAGGGACTGATTCAGTGCAACAACATTTCTTTTATTCATTCTAAGCTCTTCAGTGCAGGAAGCAGCTCTGTAGCTGGCATGGATGTCCAAAAGAGCTTCCACCTATTCTCTGCATTAACCTTTTCAGTACTGACTTAGCAAATCAAGTGAGATCCCAATTGTTTGCCTGGTTAGAGTGTCTCTAGAACAGAGACCCTCAGCAACACTGCAAGGAGGTTTCAGAAGGCTGAAGGATCCCTTCGATGTCTCTGAGCCGGACTGGAATAAGATAAAGGGCTCCTCATCAATCATCCATCATGCAGGGAAAATCCAGTGTCTCCCAGCAAGCTTTTTGCACTGTATTAGGAAGCAGCTGCCTTTTAATTAGAGGGTGGCTAAGTGCTACCTTGTGATCTGTGAGGTGATGCATATTTAATAGCATCAGCTCTCCTCTGCTGTTGCCTAGTGCTGTGTTTTAGGAAATGCAGGCTGGAAAGTCCCCTTTGATGTTTCTTCATGCTGACTGTTCTTAGAAACAGGGAGAACACAGGGTGTGTTTCAGCCATTCCAAAACCTGGGGGAAACCGTGTTGTGCAGGGAGGTTCCTCACCTGACTGTGCAAGGCATTGATCCCCCTGCTTTGTTGATGGTGGAGCTGGAGTTCCTCATCCTCTAGATGAGGAGCAGGACAAACCTGGAGGGAGAAGGGGAAGTAGGACACTGCTGCTGCCTCTCCTTATCCAAATACATTTAGGCAAACCTCTGCTGATAGATGCCTTTTTGTGGTACTGGTGGGGTCTCAGATCAGTATAAGCCTGTCTGACAAAGGCTGGTCCAGTTCCTCAAAAGCGTGACCTTTAGAATGCTGCCGTCAGCTGTATTGTCGCTTTGGGTGAGCCAGCAGCAACAGAAGGTGGCAGAAGGAAGTGTTGAAGTTCTTCTTCCAGATCCTGGGTGCATCAGGAAGCACAAAGGACTTCTGCTCATCACTGAGCATTGCAAAACCAAATGTGTCCACAGTCCTGCTCATGTTCAAGCCCTTAATAACAGCACTGGAGATACTCTTCTCTCTGTATTTTCTACTTTCTTTTCTATACTGTGTTCTCCATATCTCTCTCTAGATATTTGAATGTTTACCTTCTCCATTTCTTGATCCTCCCTGAGGCATCTTTTATTTCAAATGACAGCACTTTGGCACTTTGCCCTTTCCCTCTTGGTGCTCTCAGGGTCTCTGAATTGCTCTCGATATCTTTATTTTTATTCCTTGGATGTCAGGAAAAGGCTCCACAATAGTCAGGTTAAAGTCTAATGTATGGAGCTGCCCATAGAGGAGTAATCTTTTCAGCTCTGAATAGGAAACCACAATTTGGAGCTTGAAGGGGTTGAATGAGGCAGCAGCTCCCAGCACGAACCTGCCTGCATTGATTTCCATTGTCTGACATGAGGAAAATCCAGAAAGAAAATAAATATCTGGAAAGGAAGAGGCATTGGGCTTTCACAGCACCTCTGCAGTGTGGTGTTAGTAACACAGGCAAAGCAGGAAGTGCCACATCCCAGTGATGCCATACCAGTGTCTTGTTCCAGCAGAGGCATGTAGCCCTGGAGCTGCTCTGAGAGTGACACTGGGATCATTCCACTTGACACAGACAAGTGGCACAAGCACTCATGCTGTGAGTCTCTGTCCCTGGCACAGGCGGGTCATGGTTTGATCTGACATGACCTGAGCAGCCCTCCAGATGTGTTTGTGACACTGGGAGCCAAGCTGGTACCTGTAGCTCCTAAGGACTTACTCCACTGTAGCAGTGCTGCTTCTGTCACTAGTGATTGTATCATTGGTTCCTCCTTCCTCTCTTGCCAGAACCCTTCAGACCAAGAGAGCAGCCCCTGCATGACAGCGAGTATTCAGACAGAGGTGAGCAAGGACAGTCTATTTGCTGCCCCACAGGATCTCCCGCAGGCAAGGGGCTGCTTCTAAGTGGACCTTCCCCTCCAAGTTGTTGTTCCCTCTTGGCCAAGTAGTCTCTGCAGTGCAGGAATAAGCTCGGATCATTCCTTTGCGGAGAGTCTTAGCAGTGCATCCCTACTGCCAGGAGCCCAGGGGCACTGGCCACTCACAAGAACCAGATGCCTAATTGCTATAGCTCTATTTATTTGGAAGTATGGGCACGAGCAGCTCTGTGGCTAGCCAAAGGAGGGTGCCTGCAGGCTTTATTTGCAGGAACAGCAGCAGATTTTGGATGGGATGGAGACAGCCAAGAGCCTGACCAGGGAATTTGCTAAATAAATTTGCCAGCCTTATTTGTTTATTTTTGTTGAAAGTGAAATGTCTTGCAGGAATGTCTCCATTAAATCTCATCTGGGAAGATTGCCAAGGACTGGGATGGGATCTTAGGTCAAAACCAATGTGCTCAGGGTGGGGGTCAACCCACAAAGCAAGTATCTTGAGCAGAGGGTTTGCCATGTAGTAGAAGCTCTGTGCTCTTTTCCTTTCTGGAGAACTAGAATTTATGCCCCTCGAGTCCCATATCAATGCCCCAAGAACCAGGCAAAGTATTGTGATTCTGTCACTCACTTCTTGGAAGTTTGCTCCTGGACCGGAGAAACTTTTGCTATGATTATTCCATTGAAAAGAAAGGAAAAAGAAAAGATGAAATGGTCTTTTCTAAAACCAACCAATCAAATACACACTGCATCAAAAAACAACTCAGTACAAATCTCTGCCTATCCGCATTTCTGCCACCATCACCCTCCTGAGCCCTGCTAGGCTCTTGGAGCTAAGCCCAAGCAACAATAACCTGAAACCAAGCTGGCCATTGCCTAAATCTGTGCTGCTTTTCATTGCAGAAGGAAAAGCTATTTCACCTGTAATCCTGCCAACATTTTGCATGTAAAAACCAGGCTGAGTGGGAAGACCAGACCTGTTCCTATGCTTTGCGAGTCCATCTGGCCAAGGCCGCGGGTGCTGGCATCAAGAGGAGGGTGGGAGGAGATGCCCCTGGGATGCTGCCAGCGCTTGTCGTGACTGGAGACCAAGTGCTTTACATCCCCAGCAGCTCAGAGATCCCGCTCAGCCCACTCTGGGTGGGAATTCAGTTAATATTTCAATATCAAATCTCTTAAATCTGGGCTCCCCATGGGGCTGGTGTTGATCACTGATCCTCAGAGCTTCACTCCTGCTTCCTTCAAACCATCCCTGGGCTGGAAAGGCGGCTGCTTATTGATATTCAGAGGCAAACATTGCAGTCTTTCAAATGCTGCCAAGCTTTATGACTAGCTACTAATAAAATGGATTCACCCAGCAGCAGAGGCAAGAGGAAGTGCAGAAAGTGGTTGGGAGGAGGCAGAAGGGGCATTTCCAGGCAACCAAGGGCTTCTGCCTAACTTCCCTCCAAGGTCTTGGCTCAGGATTGTTCAGCAGGATTCAGAATTTCAAGGCCAGATTGCTGGGTTTTTTGCACAACAGCAAAGAGATTATATTGCAGATGTGTATTGAGGTATTGAGTACTGAGAGGGTCTTGAAGAATCTGGATAGAGCCACCCTGAGATCTTCAAGGTCTGCTACTCAGAGCATCTTTTAACTTAGCAGATGATCTCTGGGAAGCAAATCTGCAGCTATACATGAAAGCTCTCCATCAAGCCCAGGTTGGATGGGGCTTGGAGTAACCTACTGTAGTGTAAGGTGTCCCTGCCTATGGCAGGAGGTTGGACCTGGATGAGCTTTAAGGTCTCTTCAACTCAAACCAGTCTGTGATTCCATCTGGGCAGATGTCTCCTAAATCAAAACTAGATCGTGCCTGAAGAAATGAAGATACCAGATGCCACATCTGGTCTGGGGCATGAGGCACCTTAACCACACATTTACCAGCACTGGGGACCCAGTAGTACTGCAGTATGTGCTATTTTCTGGATGCCTCTGCCTTTGCAGGGAAAACGTTACGTCTACCAGTGTACTGTGGTACCCTTGTACCACAAAGAAAGCCTCATGGCAGCTTGGTGAACACCAGCTTCCAGGAGCCCTGAGTTTTATCTTTAATACTGGAGAACCCAAGAAAACACAAACATTTAAGAGGGATCAAATTGGAAGAGCAAGTCAAAGATAAAAAAGACATTCTAGCAATGACTGAAATAAGGCATTTCCTAGGCGTTGACAGCAAGGAGGAGGCAGGAGGTATACTTGGCTCCCAGCAGCTGGAAAAGTTAGCTGAATACAGTCTCTTTCCGCCTCTGCAAGGAGAAGTGCTGCAGGCTCCCCTTCAATGGTTTTTCTGGTTGCAGCTTTGCTTAGGATCTGCATGAAGAGTGCAGGGGTCCATGGAAGCATGGGCAGCAAAGCTGCAGCCAGACTGTGCCTCAAGTGATGTGCCACAGAATGCTCACAGCTTTCTGGGAAGAAGCTGCTTTTCCTGGGGACTTATAAGACAGCGTCCTCTCCTCTTGAGACCTCTCTCCTTAGCTTGGTATCGGCCATGGGTCCCGTCTGCTCCTCCTAACTCTTTGGTCTGGACAAGTTACATGTGTTTTGTTGGGAGAGAAAACGTACAAATGATTGCCCTTCTGGTCCACACTGTGTCCTTTGGAGATGCCACAGATTTTAAAGGAGGCTGAGGAACAGTGTCCTAGAAAACAGGGATATATGGTAGAGTTGTGTGTGTCAGTAAAGACCTGTGTTGTCTATTCCATTCAGATCCTTTAACCATCACAGCCTGTGTAGTTCTTGCTCTACTTGACATTAGCGTTATGGTGCAGTCATTACAGGGCTCTTACCTGACAGTTGCTACAAGTGAGTTGCTGCATTTCTCAATTTGGGAAGTCTTTTGGGATTTGGTGAGTGAATGGCTACTGTTTACTTCAGGTTTGAAAAGGACATCCTAAAATATGCCACATTGCTGGTCTGAGACATGTATTTGGGCATACAACACAAACACTTTGGGAAGCCACAAAACACAGAGTGACTCATCCTGCTTCATAAATGACTTTCAGCATCCTCAAAGGTCCCTATTGCTTGTCTTCACTTCTTGAAGGGCTTAGGTTGTTTACATCAGGGTAAATCCTCAGGAAGAGTCACAAGGAAGATGAAGCATTGAGTTCTTCTGCAAGGTCAGATCTGCAGCCAGCCCAGTTCTCCTGCCTCCTGCCCTTCACGGGAACATGGAGGTACCCTGACATCCCAACTGTTTGCTTTGGAAGGTCTGAGACTCATCAGCTATCATTTGACAACAAAATAAACAAAAGACTTTCCAAGTGGTCTGCTGAGGTTTTTAGCCTTTTACCAACCCCATGCACTGTGCCACAGGGCACCTGGACTGGGGTCTGCACCAGACGTTTGCTTGTGGCACCATGCTAACACCCAGCAACTCAGCACAGCTCAGCCACTGTTGGTTGGGTTGGTGTTCAGTTGTTCTTCCAGCCCAGGACCAGCTCATTAGCAAGGAATGCTTTGCTTTTTAACGTCTTAAAGCTCAGGCCGCAAGAAAGGTCACAGATGCCTGGCAGGAGCTCAGTCCTGAGCCTGCCCTTCAAGCAAGGCACACAAATAGCTTGAGGACAGGAGAGGTCACATACATAGTAATCAAATGAGCATTGCATATGGGAGCCCTGAGGGAGGGAGGCTGGGGGATTCTGGGCACTGTGCTGCGGTGAGAGGACAGAGTGTGCAGAGGACGGAGGCAGAGGCAGTGGAGAAGCAGACGGGAGGAGAAGGGGGGCAATGACTTGACAGGAATTATGCAATACATCTGCTGCTATGGAGCAGTGCCTTTGACCTGGCTCCTCTCAGAAACTTGGTTCCATTTGCCCTTTGAAAAGGCACATTCATTAGAGCTGTTCTGTGGCTGAGATGCTGGGATCAGTGGTTGGATACATTGTGAAGTCCCACTCCAGGCTTCTGCAGCAGACAGTAATGTAGTACCACCAAACAAGGTGTCAAGAAACAACTAGTTTGCTGCTAAAATATGTGTAACTTGCTTTATTATTAACACTTTGTCTCCCACCCTCTTTTTTAAGCTCTCAGAGAATGTTTGTAATATGAAAATTAATTTTACTCAGCCTTTTTTTTTTTTTTAATGTCCTGCATGTCATATTCCTTCTGAAGGTGACCAGCAAGAAGGGGCTGGGTGCCCTGGGCTGGCTGCTGCAGAGGATAGATGGGCATCGGGGCCGAGACAATTCCAGCAGGAAGAAAGTGGAAGAAGAAACCAGAATGTGAGCTCCTATCAGACCATGTGTCTGTGGAGCAGCAGGGCACTCTGTAGACTGCATTTAGGTGTGGAGGAGCGCCTCGGGTTGGTGGCACCACCAAAACAGAAATTGCCCTGAACACTGTTTGTCCTTCTTTTCCAGGGTGTTATGCAAAACAAGTGCTGCTGGGAACACTTTCCCTGCCATCACCAACCTTCCTCACCTGGGCAGCCCAAATGAGTGGAGGGGTAGCTGCTGACATCAGAAATTAATGCCAGAATTTGGAGAAGAGGTGAAATGTGCGTCACACTTCTCATGATGCTTTGTCCCTCAAGGCCACCTTTCCTGACAACAAACCTCTTGCCCTTAAGAATCGCAACCATCCTAGGGAACAATTCTTTCCCAGTGTTCATCCTAAACCTCTTATAGTGTAATCTGTGGCCATTATCCTTGCTCTGTTGCCAAAGAAATGGGCTGCATCATCCTTATGACTCCTTTTCAAGCAAAGGTTGTTATCATACCTTCCCTTAGCCTCCTGCTCTTTGCCAGAACAAAGTACCTCAGTCTCTCCTCGTAGGTCATGTGTCCTTGTCCCTGTCTTATAGGGGCAGCAATTCTATGGGTAAATGGAAAAGTTTAGCTAGATCTCTCCAAGGACACTGTAACCACCTATGCCACACAGCTCTTTGTAGCAAGCCCAGAGTACTTTTTTGTCTCTCTACCTCAAGCACTATTTTGGGCAGAGGCATGGAAACATGTTAGTGCTGTTACAAGAGATTTTCTCCCCTCTCTGAACTCTCTTTTAATTTGACCCACAATTGGATGTATCCACCCTGGATCTCAGAGCATCCTAACCACTGCAGCATGAGTAATCCTTTCCTGCCTTTCTTTCCCCTATCATGATAGGCCTGGCTGGGTTTTGCCTCCATCTAATCGTATTGCTGCTGGCTAAGACAAGGTTTGCTTATGTTAGCAATCCTCAGCAACCATCCCTCCCTCTGGATGTGCAAGGTTTTAGGTACCTACAGAGCATGCAGCCACATAGAGCTGGGCGCGCTCAGCATCACTGGGAGCCCTTCAGAGGGGTGTTAGATACCTTCTATAATCTGTCTTCTCTGCACCGTAGTAATAAATCCCATACCCACGTTAAACATGCCGGGATGCGCCTCTTGCCTGTGATCTCAGACCCCAGGGGCTGCTGTGACCTCCCGTGCTGCTCCAGCCTCCTCGTGCTGCTCGCTCCTGCCCTCGGGCCACCGCAGCAGTTCCAGCAGCAGCCGCGAGGCTGCTGTATTTCCCTGGAAATGCAAAAAAAAGGTCTTCCTATGCATCAGCCTGCTGGGTTTCTAGGAGGCAGGGCATCGGTGAGCATCAGGGGAGGCAAATACTCCCCTTAACCCGATGCAATGAGCAGCACTTTGCTGCCTGGGCCCGCTCGGACTCCGGGAAGTGCCTAATCAGTTGTTGCCTCCCAGCAGACAGACCCCTTCGGCTGCTCTCTACCCTGGCTACTCAAGGGCTTAATCCTTGGCTGAGCTGTTCTTTGGGCTCCAGAAGAGGATGGAATGACTTCTCTGGCTGCCGAAAATCTTTATTTAGCCCCACATGCTAGTCATTATTATAAAGAAGGAAATATCTGTGCCAGAAATGCACACAGTTCCTCTGGCTTATGTTGTTGTCCCATCAATAGCTTTTCATCTAATATTTGACCTTGGGAAGCCCTGATGAGCAGGAGTTAAGCAGTGCTGCATCTCAGCATGCTTGATCTAAATTCAACATGTATCAAGCAGCTCCGTGTCTATGAAGAACATCTAGAGAATTTTCTTGAGCAATAATAATGCTTTTCATAAGAAACAAACATTAAACAATTTTGTGATTAAACTTTTATATGTTAAGCATTAAAAAAAGAGTAGCAGCTCAAGGAAGCAGCATGTGTGAATGTTGTTCAGAGATAAGCCAAGAATCTGCTATGAATATGTATCAAAGAGTTTTCCTGGTAGAGCTCCATCATAAAACTGTGCTTGTGAGGTTATTTCACAAACGATCCATGGGAAGGCAAAAAATGTGCTAGAAAAATGATTATGAGCATGCACTCTAGCTTCCCCAGCTGAGTACATTCATTTGAGTGGCATCGTGTGATATCTTCTCAGAGAAGGGCATTGTCTGGAAAGTTAGATGGTAAACAGACTCAGAATAGGTGACATTTGGGGACATGGAGATCAATGTCATGGCCCAAATAATCTTGCTATGGAAACTACATTGGCGCACACCCTGCAGTGTGTTCTGCACGTGGGTAGTAGGACTGGGACTTCCTTTCTGAGGGCATCTTCAACTAGATTTGGGCTCTCTGAAGGGTTTTCAGAAGAATGATGTGTTAATTACTGAGATCATTGTGACAGTTGCACTGGCCCAGGCAGCTGGGAAGTATTGTGTGTCCTCTGCACCTCACTGAGGATCCTGTTGGTAATAATGCCTTTCAGAGTAAACTCATAGAAACTGTGTGAAGCCGCTCTGTTTCCAAGAAAATCATAGAATCATAGAACAGTTCGAGCTGGAAGAGATTTTCAGAGTCATCCAGTCCAACCCCCTGCAATGAGCAGAGACATTTTCAACTAGATCAGGTTGCCTATAACTCAAATGGGTGTCCCAAAACTCCCCAAGGCCAGCTGCCTCTGGCTCCTTACGGTCCTGCAGGGACAAGGGGAATGGATTCAGCGGCTACAATGGCTCTCCCCAAGCATCCTAGCCGCGGATCCACAGAAACACTCTTTGCTCCCAGCACCTACCCATAAGCTGGCCCTTGTTTCATTCCCTGCCTCTGTCCTCCTCACCAGCACCTAGGTTATGGAAAACCTAGATATGAAAAGGCCTGTTTTGTTTCTAGCAGGTTTAGGTTTCTTTTCCCCTCTGATGTTTACACTTAAACTAGGACAGTTTTATCCCTGAGTTGGCTGGTTGCTCTCTATGTAGGTTAATGAGGTTTTCTTTCGTAGTTTAAACAAGGTTTTGTTTGTTTGTTTGCACTTCTCTAAGAAATGTAACATCACAAAATGCTGCCAGGAGCAAAAAAAAAGGACAATTGTGTAAATTGTAGGTTTGTTAAAAAAGGAAAAAAACAACCAAACAAAGAAAAAACAACCCCCAACAAAAAACAACACGAAAAATTATGTTCCCAAGGAAAACATCAGCAAGGCAGAATGAATCCCTCGGAGAGTCCCTGGTCGCACGGAACAGCAGAAGGAAGGTTTGAAGTTATTCCCCCATATTCTCTGACGTTTGAAAGTCGGGAAATTTGAGCACTTGAGCCATTACCTTTTGTTTCAATGTGCACTGTGAATCATGGGATAAACCCCTGCATTCCGGCCTGAACTCTGCAAAACCCTTCTGCTAAGGCTGGGTGATAAAGGGCAATATGCAACACTAGTAATCATAAGTGATATTACTATTATTACTAATACTTCACTATCAACTAGGAGGAATGGAGCTGACGTTAACAATGATGAATGGATATTAAGAGTTCAGCTATAGCTAACGAAGGCTAAAGATGGTTACCAGATAGCAGCAGCTCCCAGCCTAACACAAAAAATCCATGAAAGAGTAAAAATAAATTTGTCAGGACAAAAAGTAGGTCTGGCAATGAACCAAATCCTGCTGCAGACAGCAGTGATGAAACCAGCAATGATGGAGTAAAACAAGCAGAAGTATTAAATGAGTGCTGTGTTTGGAGACATGATGGAAGAGGCTGCCACACTGCAGAGTCTGAGCTGCTCTGTCCCACGGCAGCTAAGGATTATGTTAAACAGCAGCAGATAAAGGCAGTACATTACATTCTGGAGGCCCAGGTCAACTGTACCATAAGCTTATAAGACCTGACTAAGGAGGCCTTTGCACAGCTGATGGTGGCTATAATGAGCTGATGTTGATTTTAATGAACTCTTGGCACACTGGGAATGCTGCAGGTGATGGACTTCTCCAGCAATATTGATGATAGCTGGATGGGATGGCTTGGGGAAGATGGGGGATAACATGGCCCTGGTTGCAGTCAAACTAATGGGACTCTTGTTATCTCTTCACCAGTTGTGAAGCAATAAAATAAGACCCTTCTAATTCAGCTTATAGCAACATTAATTAGTTGCGTTACTTGAAGGAGCAACCCTCTGAAAGGCACCCAGGAACAAACTCTGCCCCTCTTTTCTGGTGATGGGGTAGAGGATGTGGAAATCCAGGATGGCTGCACCAGCCTAATTCTTCCTGCCTCTACCAGGATACAGACTTCAGGTCTCTACAGGCTGGGTCCCCTCAGGCTTTTTCTTTATCCTTCTCCCTGCTGCCTCTAAACTTACCCACTAGGCATCATTTTATGAGAAAGGAATCTTTGACCCTGGTCATCTGCTCATGCTCACTTGGGAGGAGACATGGCATGAGCTGGTTAAAGACAGGGCAATGTAACATAGGGCAATGTAATTCACAAGCCAAGGAGCTCAGGGGAAGGCTTCCAGGAGGTGAAACAGTTTCCAGGATACTTCTCTAGCTCCTTGAATGCCTCATCTTATTATAAAGCTACATGTAAATAATAGCTGCTGTCAAATAAAACACATAGTTATTCCCACAAATCCCAGGAAAAATATTGTGTTCTTAGCTGGATATCGCAGAAATCACAACTCCTGAAGCCTCTGGCATTGAGAAGGTTATTTAATGTACACCATTAAAAATCACAGGTCTTCTAGGGTACAGGGAAATTTCTTTGGCTATTTTCAGATCACTGGTAGGCTAAGGTTTAGGCTAAATTACCAGCCTTGCGATTTAAGATGTGACTTTCCTATAAGAATGCCTTTTGGTCAAAAGGGGTCTAATAGGCAAAAGAAGAAGCATCAGAGAAAGTAATAACATTCTTGCTGGAGAGTAAGAAGTTGGTGCCTTGTTAAGAAAACAGCAGGGATATCAATGAGATTGAGAGGGAACAAGCCGGGACAGGAGATGTGCAGCATGAGTCCCTTTGGTGAGCAAGAGGAAGACAGGAATGAGAGGAAATAAGACATTTCAATGGTGAACAATTATTTAGCTCTATCACTGTGAATGAAAGGAAACCTCTTTTGTTAAATGGCTGTCGTGTCAAGCAGCAATTTGATCTGGGTGAAAGTCACACAGAGCAAGAATGATGCCAAATGGTATGGCAATCCACTGCATGTTTCAGTAAGCGTAAAGCAAATAGGCAAACAAAACCACCCAGCCCTTTCTTTATCTGTCCTGTCTATGATATAATATTTCACTCTCCCCTCTTTTCCATGACTCCAAGCATGGCACAGCCAACATGCAGTTACAGTACTCCCATCTGGCTCCACCTTCAATATCCTCTGGTTTCATACAAATACAGACATGCTTCTTCAGGTGGTTGTAGGGTGCTGTAAAAACCCTTGACCTCCTTGCTGCCTACTTGAGGGTTGTTCACAAACACTGGGAAGGGCTGAATGGAGCCAACAAGTTATTCCTGACAAACAATTTGGCCAACTCCAATTAGTAACTGAAAAAGCGGTGGACAAGTGGTACGCTTGTTTGTACAGGAGCTTGAATGTTCTTTAGCTTGGTAAGGCTCACTGTAACCACTTTAATCTCTGAAATTAGAGATTATGAGGGTAATCATCATCTATTTCTTACCATTTACCACTAAAGCTTTTTAACTATTTCTTTGAGAATTGTTAATGGTGTTTGTAAGTAATGTCACACCCTATGGGGATGGCTTCAGTGTGACCGTGATGCTAAAAGTTACTAAGACTGAAATGTGATTGCAACTTCTAGAACTTTTTATTTCATCTGAAGAGTACTTTCTTACAGATTCTGGACTGCAACTGTGTATATTTGTCATGGCTGACTCTGCTGACATGTCCCTCTTAAGGACTTGTATGACAATGGCTAGTATTTTGTGCATTACTTCCTGTTGCAAGTGAGATTGCATGCAGAATGTTTTCCCCTGAAGGGTCTTTACTCACAGGTACAGCCGTTTCCTCTGGAGAAGGTGTTTTCATGAACATGGTATAAAACAGACCGTCAAACCAGGATCTATCCTTCCATGGCGCATCACAAAACTGAAGATGGGAGCTAGTGATTAGCTCATATAAATGATTGACCAAGGATGTGGGAAGTGACAAGGAGATTGTCCGACTTCCTTTGTGCTGTTGGCAGGCTGAGGCAAAAAAAGAGGATGAGCAATTTGTTCCTGAAGTTCCAAGTCCATCATGTAGTCAAGTGATGGAGAGAAAAGGTTGGTTTTGATGTGGCAGAAGCACATGACTTTTTTACCAGTCATTTGAGTGAATACTTCTGTTTCCAAATTAAATCGCACTGGAGGTGAGGTCCTGCTTGGATTAACTCTGTTCTAGGAAAGATACCTCCTGAGTGGAAACAGAAAGACTTGGACCATTTCTTGTTGTCTGACATCTTTCCTGTGGACCACCCCTGTTCAAGATGCATCTTTTAAGGATATTTTGCTATGTATTATTTTGGCATAGCAATGTCACACAAAATTTCACAGGGACTGACCTAAGCTAGCAGGTTCCCAGCACTGGATAGGCGGCCAGGCCCTTCCTTTGGGTAAAACTCCAGTTCTTGCTCTCCACTCTGTGGGGCCTACTGCACCAAGCTGTGCACTGCAGTGATGAGTGAGTGGCATTACCCCAATGACTCCCCTCCAACCCTCTTCCTCAAACACTTCCTTGTTTGCCGTTGCTTGAGGCTGCTTAGGTCCCAAGTGGTCCAAATTGTATTGGGCCTCAAAGGTAGTCCCAAGCCCCACTGCATGCCAAGGAGGTCAGTTGGGGTCTCCCTTTGTGAAAGCCTAGAGGGCACACATGCCTTGATATTAAACATCATGGCTTTACATGCCAGGTTGTGTGCAGACCTCCTGCTCTGCTCACCTCAGTGAGATGCCATTGTGCCCAGAGCTAGATGAAGAGGCCTTCCCATGAGAGGCAGAGACATCAGCTGCCGAATTCAGCTGGAATCCAGTAGCTGAGCCCTACTTCCAGCCTCAGCAGAAGCTCAGGGACTTTCAGGCAGGGTATGTGCAATTGGCTGTGATGTTAGAGCACAGGCTGGAGAGTGCCATAGTGGGAGGTTGTCCCTGAGTAACACTCACTGCTTGCTGGTTGCGCAGCCCTGCAAAGCCATATTAGACTGCATCTGGACTCTACAGAAGCAAGGTGCTGTCTCATTGAAAGAGAGAGCTGAGAAGAAATCCAGTTATGAGCACTGGAATGCACTAAACCTGTGGCCCATGGGCCTCCCTGTGCTTTCTGCTGAAGAGAGACTGCACCGTAATTCTCGGATGTGCTGTCCATAGCTGCCAAGTTCACAGAGTCAGAGGCAGCAGTTCCACCTCTTTCAAGTCATAAAGAAATTGACTGGAAAGCACATTAGAAACTCTTCTCTTTCATTCATCCATGTCATAGTCAGGAAGCAGTGAGAAGTTCTGGGACATCTGTGGTATACCAGTGAGAATGGGAGAGCAGCTATTCCGGCTGAAGTCAAAAAGTATTCACTGCTGAGTTGGATTCGTAGGGAACAGCAGAGGATTGCACATCATATAAACCTTGAGAAAAAAGTGAAGTTTGAGCAGAAGAGGTGGAAAACAGTTAATCCACTGTAAATCTGAGAATACAGGCATAAGGGCAATCTAGTTCAGGTGAAGAAGGTTATGAATTTGCAAAGCTTTAGCAGCACTGTGGTTTCAACCTCAATGTGCAAACCTACCCTGCAACAACCCATAGATAATTTGATGCTCTTTCAATGGAAGCAATAATTTTTTGACAAGCTAAGTTTGTGTAGGTAGTTAGGATACAGTAGTCAGAGTCTTCCTGCCAACTCTTCCTTTTGGGTGAAAAACTACCGTTTTTAGCACTCACCTAACATTCTTCTACTTTGAGTGCCAATCTACTGCATTTTGGACACATAATACACGCTTGGCTTACGCATCCAGCCAGGAGAGTTAGTAGGTGTTAACATGCTGTGAACTCAGACTTCAGCTCATGCCATGTGGTGGTGACGTGCTCACAAATGATGTGGTGGGAGGAGAGGAAGGAGAAATAAGCACCAGAAGTTTTGGTCAAATGTTGATGTTCAAGCCAGCTCCAGTTGAACAGAGCCTTCCCACTTCTCTGGGTGGGATGGAGAGGACAATGGGAAAAGGTAAAACCCATGGGTTAAGAACAGTTTAATAATTTGAATAATGTAAAATGTAATAATAGTTACTAATAATGAAAAGGGAGATAACGAAAAGAGAGAGATGGTTAAAACTCAAGATAAGCAAGTGATACAATTGCTCACCAGACACTGACTGATGCCCAGCCCATCATTAAGTAGCTATTATTAGCTCTCAACCAACTCCCCCTGTTTGCATACTGAGCACAGCCTGCTGTGGGATGGAATATCCCTTTGGCTAGTTTCGGTCAGGTGTCCTGTCTCTGCTTCCTCCAGCTTCTTGTGCCCCTCCTCACTGACAGAGCATGAGAGACTGAGAAGTCCTTGATGAGGGTAAATGCTACTGAGCAACAACTAAACCATCAGTGTGTTATCTGCATTGTTCTCAAACTAAAGCTCAAACACAGCATAGCACCAGATACTAGAAAGAAAATTGCCTCTATTCCAACCCAAGCCACGATACACTGACCTGCCTATATTGCTTCTAGTTCTGGGTTTACTTCATTGTGCCACAAACATTCTGAGCTTTGGCCTTTTCATTGAGGCATTTGGCTTCCTATCTGGTCTTGTAGAGGCATTGCAGGTCTGAAAGTCTTGGCTGAAACCTATGGAGAAAATGGTTGTTTCAGGGGGCATATGGAAAGCACTGGCTACCTGGAGATAAGTGATTCTCTATCGTAGACTACTGTTATGTCTTTGTTGTGGATTCAACACCAGCTCTGTTCAATTATCAGATCAATCCAACATTGGAGTCAAGTGGTGCCATAAGCAACTGAGACAACCCTGGTTCTTGCAGCTTGGCTGCAAGTGGAATGAATAGTACCCATGCATTCTCCCTTAAAAGGGACAGGTTTACTTCTGTAAAACAAAGAGACACAGAGACAAACAAGAAAAGACTAGGGGAAGTGACATCTGGAAAGTCAGGATAGAGCCAGGGGAGGTGGAACTGCAAGGGGCAAGGACTTCCGTTAGAGGAGAAAAGGGATTAGAATTGAAAGGCAGTTAGGGGGACTTAGAGCTCTGTGTTTGCCAGTGATTAACAGCCTCTCCCCTGGCTGCCTGCAGCTACTCTCAGTTCAACATGCATAGCCCACAGCAAAGGCATTGCAATTGCCTCTTGCACAGAGCCATTAGCTCACCAGCTCAAAGGCTGGGGAGCTTGATATCCCTGGTGCTGCTCTCCTCCAAAACTTCTGATTGTAAATGCTCCTAAGGAACCTCTTTCCCTGCAGGTCTCCAGGTACTTGGATTGTTCCCTCTGTCTCCTGATGTTGAGATGACATTGAGCAAGTGCTAATGGAGAGGAGGGGCACGGGAAGGAAACGGTTTCTGAGGATGCAAAATAGAATTCTGGGGCTACTGGCAAAGGAAAAATACTGAAATGTTGTTCTGGGCTCACTCAAACTCTTCCATTCAAACAAAAAGAGAACCTTGTGTGTTTTCTATTCAGGGTCTTTAAAATAGAAAGGTTCACTAACAGGGAAAATTTAGGACAATTTTAAACAACAAAGAATTAGTCATTTAGAAAGAAAGAAGTCAGAACACTGTCACATGGGGAATATCAAAATGAAACAGTTCTCATTTCCAAACCAAAACATTTCTTTCTAGAAAATGTGAAAATGAGGTGTTTTGACATATACAAAAAATTCTCTTTTACTACCTTCTCGGCTGAAAGCATTTGGCAGACTCAGTCAGCATCCAGCCCTCGCAGCAGCTCCCTCTGCACTCTCTCCAACAGCTCTACGTCCCTCTTGTGCTGTTGCCCCAGAGCTGGATCAGGACTGCAGGGGGGGTCTCACCAGGTTGCAGTAGAGAGGGAGAATCCCCTCCCTGAGATGCTGCTCACACTCTGGGGGTGCAGCCCAGCACATGGAGAGTCTTTGGGCTCAAGTGCACACCTCTGGCTCATGGTCAGGGTTTCATCAGCTGACACCCACAGGGTAACAGTGTTCATCACAAAGTTCAGCTCTGTGCCTCAGCTTTGTCAGCTTTGAAGCTCATGGAGCATCAGAGGGACATCCATCTACTCCAGTGCTGAAGTCCCTGTGAGTCTTTGGATCATAATCGGGGAGAAGACAGGCAGAGGTGTAAGTGTCCCCACTGGCAGTAGAGGTACCTTGCAGAATGTCCCCAATAAGCAGCGCCTATCTGCCCAGTGAGGAGCACAGGCAGTCTTGCCCTCTGTTTAGAATCAACCCCAAGCCTTGCAGCTGACATCAGTCCACTTATTAGTAATACATGAAACCCCAACTGTTCCTTAATTCCTTTGAGATGACATAACAGGGCAGTTAATTAGCACGTAGCAAAACATGCAGTTCTGATGAGGAGGCACTGGTTAACATACCAACTACCAAATGTCAAGATGCATTTTTAGAGCTGAATGAAATTAATTTGCCACTGTTCCTTTGTTAAATGCCAGGTCCTTATGACTTGTATACATTAAACAATTCAGGAATTGGAAAGCACTTGTGTAATCAAGTTAAGCGTGAGGCGGGCAGATTTCTTTCACCTAAACAAACGTGAAACTTCCCTTTTCCAATTAATATTTCATTTTATAACAGCCGCCACATTAATTCTTAATTGAATGCTTATTTGAGACACTCTACTGATTAGTGTGAACTAATGAGGAACAATATGAATTGTTTATCCAACTCCTAGTTATTTTCCTTCATAAAAGAAATGGCGTTTGGATGATTTCTTTCATGTCTTTCTATGCCCTAAAATGACTTCCTTACAGAAAAACTTTCACAGAACAGTACTAACTTTAACCACAAGAGTATTCAATAAGACTTCAGCACTTGGGGTGCAGACAGGACTGTCTGCAGAGCACAGCTTTGGGAGTGAATATTATGGTAAGTCCCAATAGATGATCCTGCTCTTGTGAGAGTGAGCCTTGCTTCCAGAAAGCTTAAAAGGGTGAGACACACTAATGTGACCTCGTATGAAAGGAAAAAGAATAAACACCTCTCAGATTTCCAAATTCCAGTGACATAGTGACAGTGGTGATGCACAGATCCTCACATAGCATGAGTATGTGTGATCATAAATGTGCAGGCAGAAGACCAGAAGAGGCTGTTTAAGATCATCTTGTCAGATCTGCTTTGGTCCAGGCAACCACAGGCTAGAGACTTCTTGAACTGAAGTTTCATATACCTCTTCCTAGCCAACTCCCAGCAAAAAAAGCTCCATCAGGAACTTGTCTAAATGCCTTTTCAACCCAAAAACAGAGATGGTGATGCAACCTAGCGCTTGCTTAGTGCTTGTGCTTTCCCACGCAGAGGCTGTCACACCTCTTGCCCTTCTCTGAACCGATCCCACTTCTGCTGTACCTTCTCTAAGGCAAGGGGAGCACAGCCACACAACACAGGGGCTTTGGGTGAGCCATAGAGTTAGACAGTGGCATTATGTAGTTCTCCATTACATTGTCTTGTCCCTTTCCTAATAAATCTGAGTGCACCTCCGCTGGCTTTGGCACTGCTGAGTGCTGAGCGGGCTTTTTCATGGAAATTTCCCCACTCTGCAGAGCTATTCCATTCACACGTTGTGATTATGTGTGTATAGCCAGGGTTGTTTTCATCTACGTTTATGACTCGGCCTTTATTGACCATGAACCTATTTTGGCATTTTATCGCCTAATCATTCAGAATTGTGAGATCTTCCCTCAGCTTTTCACAAGCAGCTTTAGATTTTACTGTCCTGGAGACTTAGTTCTTCTTGTTGATCCACAGCAAATCTGGGGAGTTTGATAACTGGTCCTTGAAAAAAGGTCAGAAAACTCCCTTGGTTTTGAAGCAAAACTTCACTTTTTTATATTCAAATGTTCTTTTTGACCAGTTTTTCTGTCTGTATTTCTCCAGATGCCTACGAGTTTCCTTCAGAAGCTGGTTCCTCATTTGTAGTCTTTCATTGCTACAATATTGGGATTGATTTAAGCGATACTTTGCACAGCACAACAAGTAGTTCAGGAATTTCATATCTGAATTCCTTTAAACCTCTTGGGTGGATGCCATCTGTTCCTGCTCATTTCCTACTGTTAGTTTTATAGTTCCTTTGAAAGCCTCCTCCTTAAGTTCTGATGGTTGGTCAGATTCACTCCCTGTTCAAAAAAGACTTCCCTAAGCTCTCCATAGAAAGTACAAAAGCAAAGAAATAACCCTTCTTCTCCTCTGGGACCCTTGTCTTCCTAGATATCTCCTTTTAAGCCTGCCTCATTTAGTCATTTTCTGGTAGGTCTCCTTATAACATATTTGAAAGAAATACTTTATGTCAAGCTTTAATTCTTCAGCAGTTTGTTCAACTGACAATGATGGTTTCAGATTAAACCATGAGAGCTCTCTTCTATTTTCATCTTTTCTGAAATGATTTAGTCTTTTGAAAGAGTTTCTGTTTCATAGTTCCCTTTACCCTGTTGTTTAACTGGTACTCCCTGGTTTAGGACTGTTTATGTCTCTTTCACTGGGTGATAAGCCCTTACTATGTATGTCTGATATTGTTTCCATCACCGAAAACTACTTTACTGTTTCTGCTGCTCCTTTTTCCTACTTTTAGCAGGATTTCTCATTTTGATGTCATTACTTCTTCATGCCCTTTTAAATTAAGACTTTATTAAAGGTGATTTTCACCTGTGGCTTTCTGACTCCCACCAGACTCTACAAATATAAGTATATAATGATTATCATTACAGAGTCACTCTTTGATGACTACATCTGGAACAACATTGTTTCAATACTGAGGATTAAATACAGAAATGTCTTCTTTTCTGATGGGATCTCTGAGCATTTGCACACTCATTTAGAGTGCCTAAAGATCGGTTTCTATATCTCATCTCATTGCGATGTCTAACATCGTCACATGGGCAAAATGGAAGGCTCTCATTATATTCTGTTTATTCCTCTTGTGTTGTTATTATCCCTACTTCAGTCTACTTAGAAGTCTATTCAGAACTTCAGTCTATGCAGAAACTTGGGAGCTGGTGTTCAAATGAATTAGGTTATGACTAGCCTTTCTGGCATTTCAGTGGGACGTGCAGCATTCTTACATCCTCTATGGTAATTGCTCCCCCTTGGAGCTTCTGTGTCTTATGCAAGTTTCAACTGCAGTGACTCACTATTTTCTTCCTAGAAATCAACTTTAAACATTGTCATGTCCAACTTCCCGTGTCCAGGAGAAGTTCCTCCCTGTGGAATTGTGCTTGAACACTGTAACAAAACCATAAACAACAATACCAAATAAAAGCGATCAAGATCAGAAGTTATCTCCCTGAAACAATGTTTGTGAGTTATTTCCACTGCTCTTCCCCAGCTGTGAAACCGGAGACTCTTTCCTCAAAATTCCCCCTCAGCAAAATCGACTGTATTTCTCCTGAGGACTCCTGACCTCTGCAGTGAAGACATGCTCAATGAATGTGCCATATGTTCCTTCTGCAGCACTGCATGGTGTAATTGCTAAGACATCTTTCAGACTCTGGCTAAAATCCTGATCCTACCAACTTTCATGTTCAAGTCCTTTTGTACTGCAGCAAGGCTGTGATTTCTCTCACATCTCTCTTGTTGAGTGTGGGCAAGCCTGGCTCTAGCCCTGCATCTGCAGTGTTCCTGCAGTGTGCCAGGCAGGCACCCTGTTCAGAGTTTGTCAGGCTAGTCGGGTTATTATTTTTCCATCTTTCCTGAGTTTTTTTCAAGGCTCCTGACTGTGGATGCTGTCTCTTGCCACCCACTTCATTTCTATAATCAGGGGAGAAGCAGGAGTTAGTGAAAACAGCTTAAATTAGGTAAATCTTCTCTGAGAGCTGAAGGAAGCTGAAACGTGATGGAAATTACCATTTTTACATCGTTAGCTCTGGTCTGGGAGGCAAAGCTGCAACAAAGGTATGAAAAAATCCCCCTTGCAGCCTTCCTGCTGGGGGCAGAGGGTGCAGGCAGCAGATCCTGGCCACCAACAGGTAGAGTCAAACCAGGAGCATCCCCAGTGAACAGTGAGATCAGCGAGCAGCTCAAGCTGGTGTTGATGCACCACAATGTATCTTGGTTTTAACAGCAGAGAATAACAAATAACAAAGATGACAGAGAGTGTGTAAGAAAACTATGAAAAACTGGTTTCATGCCAATTGCTTCTCTCAATCCTCCCCACCAGCACGAGAGCCCCCCCAGCAAGGCCAATTGACACTACGGAGGACACAACCCTTGCAGGAAGGGCTCAAGGGTGAGCAGCAGGAGGAGCAAATAGTTCCTTCTCAACTAGAAAGCTCTGTGGTCTCTGACCTGATGGAAGCTCCTGCAGATCCACCCCCAGAGAGCAAACTTAGCAGCTGAGACAGAATTCTTCCTTCAAGTAGATTTTTCTCAGAAAAAGAAATTTCTCACCCAAAAGCCTCCAATTTTGGTGACCTTTTCCTCAGAATTTCTTTTTAAATACCAGGCTGCGCAATTCAAAGGCTTTAGAGATTTTTTTTATTTTTTTTAAGGCAGTCACAGAGACTTCAGAAAAATATTTGGTTAAAAAAAAAATTTTATTGTTTCTATCAGAAGTTTTCATGAAGAGAAGAAGCAATTCCTGAGCATTTCATCCCGGACACAGTAACAATCCTCTACAGGAACACATTGTCCTTAGCAGCTAATCCCGATGGCCTTGAAGGTCTAGGAGTCCCTGTCCAACTCAGTAATGGATTCTTGCTTAGAACAGCATTTATGATAATGCCAGCAGTGAAAGCAGACGTAGCGTTCATTATTCAACTTCCACAGGTTATCAGGCAACTTGCTTGTGAAAACTTCAGAAGCAACTTGCTTACTGCTTCCTCCTGGGCACAAGAAGTGAGCGGGCACAATTATGTGCTGGCTCAACTTGTGTCATGTAGGATTTCCTACCATCCAGAATCACATTTAACGTGGTTCAGGGACCTGCACATCAGCAGCTCTACAGCAGATCCCTGTATCTCATCAACAACCCAGGGCTGACACAGGGCAGCTGCAGAAGTGGAGGGTGAGATGGCCTTTGGTCCTGCTACAGACCCTTTCTGGAAGGACAGGAAGAGCCATTTGCCCTCCACTTGTGTAAATCACCACTAATGTCAGCAAAGAAACGCTCTGGTTAAAAGGAAAAGGAGACATACAGATATTGTGCCAGTTCTCAGCTGGTGTTTCACTCTTCTAAAGATATTTTTCATGGGTATGAATTAGTAACTCCTGCATTCCCTTTAGGTTCTGCTCAGCTTAAAGAAGTATTAAATAAGAAATGACATGTAGGTGAGATGGATCAATTCCTGCTGTTCTTGAGAAGATGCAGGGGTTTTGAATGGCAGACTCCATCGCCATCCCTCCCTGCATAGACAGAACTGTGCAGATGGGGGCACTCTGGCTAAATTCATTCTGAATTCACACTCTGGCAAGAATTAAGGTGAAGGATACTTCTCCAGTACACATATTTTAACCGGCCATGCTGCCTGCCTGCATCAGAAGACACACACACAGGCCATGCATGTTGTTCTATTAGTGGAGCAGTGGAAAAATAACAACCCGGACAGCCCAGTGAATATTGATTTGCTCCTAATCAAGCCCAGAATGTGTCACATGGTAATTTCTGTGCAATGCATGTGTTCCCATACACTGCAGCTGGTAATTGCGTGTAATCCATGCCCTGCATACATCAGGGCAGCATGGAAGGGGGACTACTGACCAGAGAGGGTGCTGTGCTGAATGCCTGACCCTCAGGAAAGGCTTGGCTGCTGTCAAGCTGAAGGGGGTGTATAAAAATACTAGGGCTAGTTTGTACATATCAGTTACCCTGTCCTTACATATCCCCCTCCTCATCTTCAGGAGTGCTGTCCTGGATGGATATCTCAGAAATCTCATGTGGACTACTGAATTTGGGAGGAAGAGCATTCTCGGAGAGGCACAGCTGGTCCTGATGCTTCCATCCATTTCTGTTAGAGTAAAGCATAAGCTCAGGCTCCAAGCTACAGGAGCTGTCTCTTGGGGAAAAACAGCTCTGTTCTGTTCACAGAACATAGAATCACAGAATGGTTAAAGTTGGAAGTGACCTTGAAGTTCATCCAGCTCCAACCCCTGCCACAGGCAGGGACAACTTCCATAGAGCAGTTGCTCCAAGCCCCTGTGTCCAACTTGGCCTTGAACACTGCCAGGGATGGGGCAGCCACAGCTTCTCTGGG
>JANRGW010008910.1:4902-20077 GCA_024733675.1 Psilopsiagon aymara | reverse complement strand
AATGGGTTGCCCAGGGAAATTGTGAATGCTCCATCCCTGGCAGTGTTCAAGGCCAGGTTGGGCAGAGCCTTGGGTGATATGGTTTAGTGAGAGGTGACCCTGCGCATGGCAGGGTGGTTGAAACTAGGTGATTTTAAGGTCCTTTCCAACCCTAACTATTCTATGACTCTCTGTTTCTATGTCAAAGTGCTTTTGAAACAGTCATCAGTGGATGGCAAACCTCTAAAATTTGGTACCTTACAGCAGAACATAGATGTTTCTTAAGGTCAGCAGAAACACTGAAAGCTGTTAGGCCTTTTTTTCCTAATAACTTCCCCTTGTATAATGGACTTGATTTGACATTGGGGAAGTGAAAGATGAATCAAATGCATTTTCTGCCTTTTTATCAAAGCAGTCCTTCAGCAAATCAAGAGTGGGTCTTCCTTGACCCACTTCCACTTGCAAGTTGCATCTTCAGGCAATCAATTCATTTCAGTAATATTTTACTGAATGCCAAGCTGAGAATAACTATGATGTTCTGAAACAAGATTAGGGACTTTCTTTGATTTCCCTTGTCTTTAACTTCACTGGAACACTGGAAAAGTACCAAACCAAAGAGCTGATAAAGAGCTGACAAAGTGATGAAATCACTGAAGTGATGAATCACCATTTCCATCTCTTAAATCAAATCTTAAGAATTGGCTGCTTGATTCCCTCTTCTAGGGGAAATACAGCATCAGAAGGACACAAAGTCAAGATGAAAATTTGGAGAAGATATTTCTATTGAAATAAACACATTCTGTAGGAGGGAGATGTGAGGACATGGATGACTTTCATCCTGTGTAATAGCCTGAAAAATGTCCTTGTGCTTCATGTTAGCTGCAGATGAGCATGCCATGTTATCCTACTTGCCTGTGATGGTAACACACAGCACATTTGAGAACATCTTATAGAGCATGCCAGACACTATTGACTTGATTTAAGAAAAGTGGTAACAAATAGCTAGGGTTCTGACACCCATTCTAAATGATAGAGAGTAAAGATACATAAGCATTTAACTCGGGCTCTCATGAATATTCACCACTTGGCAATAGGTGCTTGCTTTTATTTGGCTTCTGTCCGTGACCTTTTCCCAAGCCAGAGTTTTAATTATTACATATACTTAAGATTTTCTGTCAGTCTTAAAAGTTGCTGGAGGTTGATGTGCTGGTTGCAACTAATAATGCAAATTCCTGATAACACATTTTTTAATCACTCAAGTCAGTCTCTTCTAGTAGTTATATATTCTGACCCCTAAAGGATCTTATGAATCCTTTGATCCTTCATAATTTTGAATGTATAGTTCACAAGGAACAACATTCTCATGTTTACTGTTTTCACACTTCTGTACTGGGCAAGTCCACACAGATGTGTCTGGAAGCAATATTGAAGCCAACTTCCAGAGTTGAGTTGCCAGGTGAACCTCTGCAGTTAAGCTTCACAAGTCTGTGTCCTTACCTTAGTTTGTGCTGTGTACTTAGTCCTAGTCCATCCAGAAGCAGAGAATGCTCAGCTGTTAATAGTCTGTGTTTTCAGCTCTGCAATGATTCGATAACATGTCTTAAAGATCAAATCTGTGTGAAATAATTTGAAAGATAAGACAAAAAAAAAAAAAGAAATAAAAGTCTTGGACACTGATGGCATAGGTTTAGGGGGTTTGATGTTTGGCCATTTGTAAGCAGTTTAATTCCAGGTCATTGGCTTGGCTAACCTGTGCCTCAGCAAAGTGCAAGCAGGCGTTGTAACTGCTCAGCACTGGAGGTCTTACTGTTTGCCAGGATTTGATGTCTAGTGTAGGCCCAGTTGGAAAGCAGAAGAGTTTAATTAACAGGTACATGGGAAGGCCTGAGTTAGGGTTTGATTTCTCTAAGTCCATAGATCAGAAAGCATCATAATTTCCACAGTAAGTCTGAGAAATTCTAAGCAAGTTCTAATAATTTTGTTCATCTTTGTCCATATTTATTTTTGCAAGCAAATAGAATTTCAGGAAGGACAGACCTGATAATACTTATAAATAAGGCCAGAACAGGGGAACATGCAAGCAAACCTATATCAGCAGTGCAAATAAGCATGACAGATTTGCTGGTTCTTTTACAACTGAACCGCACTTTGACACTATACACTATGTAAGGCTTTGAGAAACACTGATTTATTTCAAAAGTTGCATTTACCCTTGGAGCAGCAATGCAATACCTCAAAGCCTACTTTGAGTAACGTCCCCTGTAATTTAGACCCTAGGTGTACTTCATACCTTGACCACGCTTCTAGAGTGCCCACCAGAGACCCTTAATAAGTTTTCTGCTGATGTAGGGTGCAACGTTCATCTTTTTCAAAGGAGGTAGCTCGGAGATGATTGTAAAATCAAGCTTCCCGCTAGGTGGCAAAGAGAGACAGTGATTTGCAATGTGTTTCTGCACATGGCAGAGGGTGAAAAACAACCAGCTGCAGAGCCAGGTTTACAAAAATACCTTCTGTTTTACTGGCCCTTCGGAGTGACACTGATTTTTAATAAGTGTGGTTGTGAAAGACTGGAAGGAGCGCATTGATTAAAGCACTCTAAACTAGGAAAAGAACTATCTGCATCTAAGGAAAATTATTTCAGTTTGTCCATTTTAGTAGCCTATTTGAAATGCGTTGACTTCTCTAAGTAATTTGTTACAAATTGTAATGCTCAGTGTGGAGGACCATGGTACTGTGGTCAGCTCAGCTGAATCACTGAAGCAATTGAGTTTTCTTAAAAAAGTAACATTTTTAATGAAGAAATTCCCCTGGCCACACAAGAGACTGTTGGACATAAGAACTTTCTCTACTGCAGTCATTGGAGTTATCAGAGAAATCTATTGTGGCAAGTAAAGCCATATATAATCTGTGCATTTACAGTCCACTCCTCCACACCTGCAAGGTACTTCCTTGACCTGCAAGTTCATACCCCAGGAATGTGAAGTGGAAGCTTTCCTAATGAAAGCAATTCAAGATTATGGAGGCTTTTCTTTTTTTCTTTAGTGCTTTCATACCAACTCAACAATCAGCCAAGGAATCCATGGGTTGGATGCAAAGTAATTTTGACATAATATTTATTATAAAACAGCAGTTATATCGAGCAGCTCAAATGTGTTCTCAGCATTCCTCTTGTTGCACTGTCGAAATAAATTCTTTTCAGATTTCTACAGAATTTTAACTTTCCCTTGGAAATGAAAGAGTGAATGCTTCATTTGTGCCACGTAAGCAAAGCATCTCATCTTGGTGCTGTTACAATTGTATGAATTTCTGTAAAACTCAGTTTGTGCTTCATATTGTCTTCCTGTTTGAAATAGGTAACACTGAGGCTGAAGAAACTTTATGATAAGAAATGGAAGAAAACCTTACCTATGGTTTCTCTGTACTTTCAATTATAAAATTCTTTTTCCTTATTTTGAAGGGCTCTAATATTGCAATGAATTACAATAGGAACTTGAAATTTGAAAGAGCCAAATAATTCTGACACGCAGCTAGTCTTTGGTTCATAAAACCCCCATATTTCTCAGCGTCTATTTTGAGGTAAGAAAAGTGGTTTTCACCCCATATATTTAAGAATATTAGGCTCATGTTTATAAATTTACTACATACAGAATGGGAAGAGAGCATGGGAACAGATTATGGAGAAGACAAAACTAGTCTCAAAAGAAGATAATCTTTCCAGAGAAAGAGGTCATGAAGTTTGATTTATGCCTTTTCAGGTGAGGCACAGGAATAAATAAGTACTTCTTGCTATCTATTGAGGGAATTTCTGAGGTAGAAAATTTAAAAGGTGTACATGATGAGGATCTTGGAAGAACAAAGATGGAAGTACTTTTTCTAGGAAAATGGTTGATAGTTCAAGTGTAGGGAAGCACATAACAAGCATGGCAGATGGAGGAGAAAAGGACTATGGAGATAAGATGGAGGATGGCAGTAAGACATGATAGTTGGGATGTTTAAGACATTATAACTTTTCAGATACATATGAGGAGTTTGATATTGGAGGTGTCAGAAAACACTGAAGACACTCAGACAAGTCAAAGTGAAAGGATGATTTAATGGGAATGGTAGAGCTGATTTTGAACAAAATAAGGAAAATAAGTGGCAAAGACAAGAGGCTCCAGCATTTGAGGTACTAGGGGGTAAAGCTAGATTATAGCATATGTCCATGGAAAAAGAGGATGGAACTGCTTTAAGGACTGTCAGAAACTTTTAGAAACTACTTTTAGAACTGAGGAAAAATAAAATGTTTATTTGGTAGAAACAATGCCTGCATGGGAAGTAAAATTCAGAGACCACATTTTGCTGTGTCTGAAGAAGAAAATGCCTGCTGAAAACTCTTCCATATATTGTGCAGAATTAATACAATGGATTTAATCCTGTTGTGGCAAAGAAAATAGGATTTTGTATTATTTTGTCTCAATTTTTTTGCTAGATAATGTTCTCTCAGCTTCCCACTGCTATCTAAGCATCCAACAGAAGTGAACTAATAAATGGGAAACCCTAAAATAACAAGAATAAAGGTTGTGTAAAAACAAAGCTTGTGTAAAAACTTGTTGCTATGTGTAAAATATAAATGGATTGTTTGGCTGGGTTTCTTTTAGAGGAATGACTATAGAACACTGTTAAAAATGTGTATCATCCAACTGGATTCATTGGGATTAGATTCAGCAGGTTTTTTTTCCGTAAGTGTACCTTAAAGAAAATTCTCTCCCAGAATGTGGAAGTATTAACTCTGGGAAATAACCTTTGTTTCTTTAAAGGCAAATTCTATGCTTATTTTACTGGCTTTCACCTGCTTTCATGTATTTTGGTCATGTCATTGATGACCACTTTGTTCAAATATCAGCAAAGATGTGGAGGAAACCCAAGTTTCCCTGTAATGTTTCGTAGATAGAGAAATTGAAAATGCCCTCTAATGAGGACATAATATGAAAAAGTCCAGAAGAATGCTTAGAATCGGGTTCTGGAATTTTAGATATACTTTGAATGCCAATTTCTCCTCAATGTAGCAGCTCATTGTAGAACTTGGTATTCAGGTCAACACATGAACATAACTGCGTGCTGCTTTGTGGAACACATGTAGAGGATAAGTATGGTTAAAATTCTTGGCTTATAGAATCCCACTGAAATCAAATTAGAGTTTCACTTTACATTTCACTTCAGTTGAATTAATTGAGCTGTGTTTTCAAGTAGGCAGGCAAATAGAACTTTTCCAGATTGCCAAAGGGTACTCAGGAAAGCTGAGCATGAGCTTGAGGAAATAATTACCGGGAGACATCTGATGGTTCTTTTGACCTCAAATTTAGTTTTATCACTTGACTAGAACTGTAATTGACAGGGCCTCTTAAAAGCTATTAGAGTGATCTAAAACTTCTCTGACAGAGTCCAGCTCCAGGTAACGCGCAGTATTGCAGACATGCTGAGAAGTGTTAAAAATTACTGAATAGGACATTTTACAAAACCAAAAAAAAATAAAAAATCACCCAAAAGCCTTGTTTCTAGTTAATAAATGTGTGTCACTTATCTACATTAAGCTTAGGTGGCTGTAGAAGTCCCATTGATCTCCACAGTACAAATTTTGAATACTGTTACAGATCTTATATATATGCAGTATTATACATATATTGATAAATAGTAATGATGTGCTTTCACTTACAAGAATAACTATATAAATGAAACTTCTTAAAAGCTAACATTTATCAGATGAGTTTTAGAACAGCTTGCAAAATTGCTTTCTGGATTGTTAATATTGACTTTTCTATACATATTGGAAAAGCACAGGCATTTGAAGTAGAATCAAGCTGGACAGTTTTGTCTAAGTTAAAGGACAGCCATCTCACAGTGTGATCTCTGGCAAAATAATCACATTGCTTCAGGACTCTATTTCTAAAGGCTTAAAGAACAGTTATGCAGTTAATCACAAAGTTGGTAAGAAAAGCCTTTTTAGTCATGCAGAAAACTCCAGGAAAAACAAAAGGCCTGAAGTCAAGAGAGAATTTTGATAATATTATTCTAAATGGTGAGGATAATTAAAAATAGGAGCAGCTTACAGAGAGTTCTGTACTTTTTCATCACCGGGAAACAGAGAAATCAAGACTGGTTATTTCTGAAAGAAAAAGCTTTGTTCAAACCCAGCTGTTGGACTGTGAAGCTAGAATTAGTGTATGAAAATCAGCTAGTGCTAACCAGGAGGCTGAAGTACAGGTTTTAGTTAAAACGGGCTTTTCTTGACTGAGAAGGCTGTAATGTGTGAAAGAGAAGTATTGTGGTAGCTAACTGTGAACTCAGTGGATCAATCTGCTCTGTACTCTTGTATATACCTCTAGAAAGCATCAGTTTTGGCTTCAGCTTCACATTAATTTAGTTTCATGACACATTTCTTATGCTGGAGTAAGTTAAATGGTGAAAGTCTGCGTTCAAAGAGGAATGTTCAAAATGTGTGAGTGTGTGTGCGAAATAAAAAAAAAAAAAAACAAACAAACAAAAAAAACCCCTGGTGGTCTTTGACTTTTTATGTTGTTTGATTTGCAGTGGGAATCCCAACTTTTCATTATAGTTAGTACTAAACCAGTGGTGTTGCAGAGAGATGAGCTGAATTCCATTCTGTCAAAAACTGGAATTTCAGATTTGGACTTCAAAATTATTTGTAGTGGTGCAAGAAGCACAATGAGCAGGGGCTGGCTTTCAGATCTTGGGTATTCTCCGTGCTAGAGATAACATTTAGAAAAATTTGTTTTTCAAGCCCATTGGATTTGACATAGAGTCACTGGTGGTGGAGGACAAAACACAGAGCCCTCGGAACTAGTTTCTGACAGCTTCTTACTTGAAACACGTTTTAAAGCTCCACCTTGGCTTTGTTGGGCTGTTGAAGCACTGCTGATGTTCAGATGATTCAAAGCTGTTTACTGTCAGAGCAATAGTCAAAGGCAAAAAGATATCTGTGGCTCCAGCACGTGCTTAGGCATCCTTTTGTCCTGGTAGTGCTGAGCAGCTCAGTGCCCTCCTCATTCCTAAGCCTTTCTGGGTTTCACCAACCAGGCATTCTGGTGTCCTCCTCAGCCATAGGAACCTCCTGATGAAATCTGCTGGGAAAGCTCTGCCAGAAGCATGCCTGGGAGATGCAAAGCCTGCTGCACATGGGATGTATAGGAGACCAAGTTTGATTCCCCTTTGCTGGGTGGGTTGCAGCCTGTATCTCCAGTCACCCCAAAGAGTGCTCTCCCTCATGCAGCACAGGATGCTCTGGCTGCTTCTTAGTCTCAGGTGACTGTTCATACCTATTCCTGTTTTTTCTTCACTTATGAGCTAACTAGAATCAATTGACCTGCTTGGATTTAAGAAAGTGAAAGAAGGCTCACGTGAATATATATCCTTGAGTCCTAAAGCTGATTTATGTCTTGCACAGCATTTGTTAACAGGAAAGTACAAGGCTGTATTGTGCCCAGAGTGTGCATTATCGTACTTTGCTCAAGCCCCTGGTTTTGAAGTCCTCTCTTTTTCCACTCAAGGTGTAGGGAGGATTAAACACTTTGCTCTGGATTCCAGACAGTGAAAGGGCAATCATGTGCTGACATGAATCCTGGTGTGAAGTTAGCACTTCAGCCTGTGTGTGCTGATTATCAGTTAAAAGATGTGACCTGTCCTATAAATACACAGCAGACCATTCTCAGATAAACATCATAAGATCCACATTATAACCCAGCAGACCATGACAGTTGCATATTAAATATTATAGTATATCATGCAAACATTTACAACTAAGTAGGTTAAAGCAGTAAACTACCATAATTATCATGTACTAAATAATTAGCATTAATTACTTAGAGGATTAATTAGTTTGCTTATGAAGTACTTTGAAGATGCAAAGCAAAGAGTAACTGTTATGCGTGACCTGTGTCCCCTTACAACTGAATAACCTGGTCTTAAACATGTCATCTTGCTTATACAAACTTGTGTTCCTTTAGGCTAGAATGTGACAGCATTATTGACTAGATTCAGAAAGATTTTGTTGCTATGAAACCTGTTTAGAAAAGTGTTCCTTCCTCCAGTCTAAATGATTGATCGCTGCTCTCCTGTAGGGAGAACCCAGACTCAGAGGATGCAATTAAGATTCATCACGTGCAGGGAGTGAAATTCTTTCCCCGTGCATTGATCTGTAATGGATTTTTATATGCATACTAGCAATAAGAATCTAATTACTACATACTGAGAGCAAAATTCCCCCTAGAAAAATTAACTATAATGAGTTCAAAGGTGCTGTTCAAGAACCTTTGTAGCACTTCTGCCTCACCAAAGCCCCATGTTCAAGTTCCTGATTTTCTGAAGTACCAAATGCCAAGATCTCTTAATGATCTTATTGGGAACAATGGCTAGTTTTCAAAACCTCTGATTCCAGGAACCTTTGAAGCATGAGGGATGGAGACAGCTTTTTGTAGGCTCTGAATTTATCTGGTATAAAACAGAAATGTGGGTATGTGAGAGATATGTTGGCCTGTCAGCTGCTCTTAGCAGGTAGACAAGACAGCTCAGAACTAAAATAGCTGCTTAATTGTGATTTTAGTTGTATTCCATATATCCAAGAAAGCAGAATTATTTGCAATGCTGAGTTTTCTGCAAATTGAAAATAATCTGACTTGTCCCTTACACAAATGGGAAAAAAAAAAAAAAAAAGGTTTAATTCCATTGTGCACTGTAGCAAATTTACTACATTAATATTAAAGGATGATTAATGGAGTTATAAATCTGTAAAACCAAGAAATTACAAGGAAAATTCTGTGATAAATCTGTAACCAGCAGCACTGGCAGACAGCATTTTATCTGGATATTGCCACAGTCTTGATCAGTTCATTGTCAAGAGACAGAGGCCAACTGCAGTGTATTCTCAGACATGAAGGGTCAGCAAGTGATCTTCAGCTCTTTTAAATATTTTTAGAGCAATTATGTTAATTCTTGTTCTTAAGCACTAAACCCCTTTATGACAATTTTATTTATCCTCACTGAAATTATGTCAAAGTGCACCTTCTGTATATTACATACAGACAAATGATTCAGCAGGATCTGAAACCTCAGTGAAGAAGAGGTTTAATCATCTGAATATGATGCTGGGGTTATATTGCCTACAAACTTTAAATATGCCCTGTTTCCTTCGGTTTTTTTTCATAAAAGAGGTTAAAAACATGAGGGAAGATGCACGGTATGTGGCAGCAAATACTAACACCAGTGTTTAACTTAACACCAGTTTCTAACTTCACTGAGTTATATATCAGTTGCAGCTGTATTTTTTTTTCCAAGTGACAGCATACTGTTCCTTCACTGGGAGCTCTGATTTCAGTTATGGACTTGTTAAAACTCTGAGGAAGTAATTAAATATGTTTGTAACCCTTTGAAGTTCCACATATTCTACCAGATGTAATTACTAAGCCATAAAATTTTTCTTTGCTCTTTCCTAGTTTCAAGAAAGGCAGGTTATTTAATCTGTGAGTTTATAAAGACTATAGACTTAAATGATGAATCACATATGATGATAAAAAATAAATGCTGGTTGTCTGACATAGGGAGTGTGTGAGCAGTCACAGTATAAATTCTGTGTAGCTAAACTATGTACCACCTACTGCTTCTAAGAAGCAATTAAAGCATTAGAATCATGGAACCATAGAATGGTTTGGGTTGGAAGTGACTTTTAAAGGTCAACCAGACCAGCCTACCTGCAGTGAGTAGAGACATCTCCAGCTAGACCATGTTGCTTACATGGTGGGCATCTGCTTTGGCTTGCAATTTTCTCTTCAGCAGAAGCATTTGCAGTACCTTTGTTTGAACCAGTTGTTAAAAGTGCAGCAAGTTGTGAAGAACTGACTCACTTGCATCATTCTTCCCCATTCTACTAGCTTTCATCTAGGATCAGCCCAGTTTAGCAGGAGTTTCTTTCTCCTTTTATTCGAACAGGCTTGGATCTGGAAGGTATTGTCCCACATGAAGAGAAACAGGACAAAATCCCTGCCAGCAACTTGTTCTGGCATTTGCCTCATTTTCCTTTCTGAAATCCTCCCACAGCTAGGCTTGGGTAAATTCCCACTTAGACCTGGAGGGTATAGGAGTCCCCTTTTCATCCTGCTTCCTACCATCCCCCTTCTGCTCTGATTCAAATCTGGAAACTGCCAGATGATTTCTAAAGAGCAGCAGAGCTTCACTGTAAATGGTCAAGAGTCTTACCCTGAAAGAAGAAATCACAGCTGAAAGCCCTCACACATTCATTGTAGGTTCTCATGTGCTCGTTCTTTGGAATGTTTACACCATTTTGTTTCAAATGATAGGCACTTGTCAGGTTCTAATGCCTCTGTTCCAGTGCCAGCAGCATTTACAGAATTAGGTTTTCTCTAATTAACATGTTTGGTGGCAGTTCCTATAGTGAAATCCGTAACTGAATAAGGCTGAAGATGAATCTGTTCCATCCTCTTCAGAACAGCTGTTTCTGGCCAAGCCTGATTTCTGATTTGCTGTAGTGGGAATGAAAAACTGGTCCTGCCTCTGGTCTGATGATCCTCTAAGTAAAACACATAATCTGTCTTAAGACCACGGGTTTGATATCATCAATAAGCATTTCATTTGCTTTTAAAAGAGGTAATAAAGAAGGAAACTGTTTCTAGTATTAGCCATTTCTCTGGCATCTGAAGCATTGCAGGTTTTTCAGCAAGGGTGATAACAAAAAAACCTGGCGGATGATGGTTTGCAGAGGCTACTGCTGCTTCTGAAGGCAAGGTTATGTATGTCTTATCTTTAAGTTACATTACTGTTGAATGTAAATCAGCATTACTGCCTCATTCATCAGCATGAATGGCTTTAATTGTGGAGTTGGAAGATTCATTTATAATGTCTGGAAAATGGCCCAATTTTCAGGAGGAGCATTTGGATTAAACAATCAATGAAGCAATGAAGAAGTGATTGTCTGTAACCCTGGAATCTTATGATCCAAGAGAAAAGTCCAAAGAATATAGCCATGAATAGCAACTATTTTTATTTCTACAGGTTCCTGAATTCATTAGGATTTTGATGGCATTTAAGCATTACATCACTGTACCTGCAATCAAGTTAATTAATACTAATTTTTGTGGCCTGAACAAACAAAAGGGCAGTATCTTCAATACTAAGCTATGTAGAGCTGGACAGGATTTACCTTCTTTCTTACATAAAGTCTTACAAACCCAGAGGCTTTATTTTTAATTACTTAACTGTTATTGAATTGTCCCTTTTCCTTCTATGAATTCCCAACAGAAACAGGGCAAACTCTGACCGTGGATCAATAGTAAGACACACTAACTTTTCACAATTATTTGCAGTGACTTGGTCCTGTCCCTAACTAGATCTCCAGAATGTATGTTTTGCTGTGATTAAAGTATACAAAAATAAAAGCTGTGTCCACAAATGTCAGGAGATGAGCATGGGAAAACCTTTTCTATATTTTCTTCCTTTTAGAAAGCAGAACAGTTATCAGGATTCACCTAAAAGCCTCTTGGATATCACCTGCGTTTCTTTAGTCATGTTAGTCTATATTGTTGTCCTCCTTTAATTTAAGCCCATCTGAAATCCCAGGATAGCGGAGAGAAACAAAACACAGTTTCCACCACATATAATGGAAGCAGAGAGAGGAAGGAAGAAAGAGTGAGATTGTTTGAGTAAAGAGCCATGAAACCTATCATAATCACAGATTGCACATCCTCCATTGCCTGTGAGGGTTCTTAAGATCCATTTTTATAAACTGAAATCTTCTGAGCTTCTACAAGTAGACTGGAAGTATTTTCTGTAAGACTATTAGTGACTATGGAGATGCAGGTAGATTTTTTAGCAAAGAACAAAATGTGTTTATCTGCAGCTAAGTCAGTAGCAACCATCGTCCCAGCAGCCAATAAGTTTGTCCTGAGCCTGCATTGCTCTAACCTTGCAGGAGGATCACATAAGAGCTGTATGGGGAGCTCACAGCAGCTTAACCTTATGAACCTTGATCTGTTATAGGAGCACAGTCTACAAAGCTATCACCACTGGAACACTAGCTTCTCCTCACAAAAAGGAAGGTGTTTGAATGTAGACATTAGTCTTCACAACGTGATAGCTATTTTCAACAACAGAGGATGCTGCTGAGAAGTGCTTTCTACAAATCTGAGTCAGAAGAACCCTTTTCTTCCTTTCCTATGTTGTTCTGCACAGCATGATGTTGCCCTGGATATTTTACTACTACTGAGAAAAACATCCTAGCAGGACAGACTGGTTTTATACCTACTGACTTACAAGAACTGGCTGCGGTAACTTTGTCCTGGCAGATGGTCCTGTTCAAATTGAAACATGGAAGGCTCCCTCTGAACATCAGGAAACATTTTTACTGTGAGGGTGACCAAACTCTGGCTCAGACTGTGTGGCGTGATGGGTTGACCTACACTGGATGTTGGTTGCCCACCAAACCGCTCTGTCAGTCGCCTCCAGCCAGACCCAATACACTTGGAGGTATTCAGAAGCCATCTGGACACAGTCCTGAGCAATTGGCTCTAGGTAACCTTTTTTGAACAGTCAAAGGGACCAGATGACCTCCAGAGGTCATCTTTTGTCTTCAAAAGCTTTTCACCTTATGTGAATGTTTATACAGCAGCAACAACTTTTATTTACTTTGAAGCTTGCTATTGAGAAAAATAATGTATTGCTTGTAGCTGATCCTTGCTCATCAAAATGGCTGTTTAATATAGTAAGCATGTTATTTCAGGGGCGTGTGGAGTATAAAGAAACAGCAACAGCGGAAGAGCTGTAGCTATTTGAGACCATCCTTCCAATTATTTGCTATGTGTCTTCATTAGATGATAGTATGGTGTGACATCTTTCCCTTGAACATCACTAAAGCAGTATTCTAACAAGAGTTCTTCACTTTTAAGCCTTCCACTGATTGGAAAGCTCCTGATGACACCTTGAAAGTTACTGCTTCTTAGTGGTTTCATAACCACTTTCACCACATACTGAACAACTGACACCAGAAAGATGACACTGAAGTTGTCATTCAAAAGGATGGAG
This sequence comes from Psilopsiagon aymara, assembly GCA_024733675.1. Taxonomy (NCBI): domain Eukaryota; kingdom Metazoa; phylum Chordata; class Aves; order Psittaciformes; family Psittacidae; genus Psilopsiagon; species Psilopsiagon aymara. The sequence goes on along the minus strand of JANRGW010008910.1, from coordinate 7,012 downwards.
GATGTTGACAATGAGGGTAGCATAATCCTAGTGGGCAGTAGGAAGGACAGCAACTGCCTTTTTAATCTGTTGCTTGCCAAAAGCTGGAAGCACCAAGGTTTTTGTTATGTCCATGAAGCACATAGAAAAAGGAGTTCTCAAAAAGTTTTAAATTCCATCTTAGGTGACTAGCTTAATTCACTTGCTTCCTCAAGTTGACTCAAAGGTTTTCCACTTTTCAGGCACCAACAAAAGGGCTTTGTAGATATTTGCAAGGAATCCATAATGGATATTCAATACTGTTGAATAATTGTTCAAAGTCTTTTAGAGTAATTTTTGGGCTGGAACTAAGTCATACAAGTCACACTGAGCTGTTGTCCAGGGAATTCTATCTTCAGCTCAGGGGGAAGCTCTTTTTCAGACTTTAGTGTAAGCATGTTTAGATCTTAACATGAGACTGCTTGTAAGATAAAAAGAGAAAAACAACAAAAATTGGAAACCTGAATTATCTTCTACTTTGTGTTGACATTTTTTCCTGATTACTGTTTGCTTTAAACACTAAATACACGTTTAATATTCCCATTGTCATCTCTGGTTTCTCTTCTTTCTTTGCCCCTGGAAGGATGCTGTACCAGAGAAAGCTCAGGTTTTCTCATCATTCAAACTGTAGGCAACATGAAAAGCAGATGAGTTTGAATTGCTGGTAGCAGCGTGGGCTTGAGCCTGCACCTCCATTTCAGTGTAGATGTTTCCATCCCACTAATACTGAATTATGCAGTCATGTCAGATATACTAAATGATATCAAACTAAATGATTTTGAAAAAAGAGTTCAAGAGACTTGTTCCCTGCTCCATCATGCTCACGCGGGGAAAAAAAAAAAAAAAAAAGATAAAAATAAAATAGTACTGAAAACCATTAGTATTTTCTCAAGTACTTTTTTTAGTTTCTGATTAACTGGCGTATATTTTAATGCAATAGACCTATTTAGCACTCTGGGTTTGTTTAATTTTAAACTACTCTTTTTTTGTCTTCACTAGTTTAGGATTTTATAGCTGGTGATCTTCTCTAATCAATTCACACCCACCATGTTTTCTCACACCTTTTAGTCACCACTTAACCATTTCTCATCCACTGACTTCTCTGAGCTCCCCTTAAACCCTTCGTCTGCCCTGTATGCATCCTTGCTGTGCTGTGTCTCCAGTCCAGTAGTGGTTTTCATAGAATCAACCAGGTTGGAAAAGATTTAAATTTTTTTTAAGATTTTCCTAATACAGGTTCTAGTCATCCTGAGTAACAGCAAGCACTGGCTTTACTGTATAAGCTTGTTGCACACATCTGCGTTGCAGTGTGTGTTTGAGTGGTTTATTTCATCTCGTTTTCCTATGCATGTTCCACCTGTCTTGGCTTTCTCAGACTGTGAATTTTTGTTTTGTTTGACTTGCTCAGCAAAACTTTTTCAGGGGATTTTTATTTTATTTGGAATGTGTAGGGATTGATAATTGTTACAATATCAAGCCACTTCCTGTGTGTTCCAGATGTATTTTATCTTATCTGTAGTTGTCTGTTAGCTATATTCTTACATATCTGTAGATAAAGCCAGTGTAATGATATTCTAGGTAGTGCAGGCATTTTGTTCTGAGCAGTTACATTGCTGCTGTAACTGCAAAGAGTTCTCTGAAAACTTTGAGACTGAATCCTATTCTGAACTATTCTGAACCCTAAAATAACATTAAAACTTTATATAATAATGTGAGTAGTGTCTCCATGAGTCACCATCTGCCTTGGGAGAAATTCTACCCCATGATCCAGTCAAATATTAGATGAAATCATGAGGTCCTTCTCATACACATTTCTCTCAGAATGAGTCAGATATCTGTCCATTCCTCCAATTGCTTTTTCTGTGCTTTCCTGGAGCAAAGGTAATGTATATAGAATCACAGAATCATAGAATAGTTAGGGTTGGAAAGGACCTTAAGATCATCTATTTCCAATCCTACTGCCATGGGCAAGGACGTCTCACACTAAACCATGCCACCCAAGGCTATGTCCAACTCGGCCTTGAACACCACCAGTGATGGAGCATTCACAACTTCCCTGGGCAACCCATTCCAGTGCCTCACCACCCTTACA
>JANRGW010008907.1:0-18424 GCA_024733675.1 Psilopsiagon aymara | reverse complement strand
AGAAGAAACTCGGATGAACTCTCCATCTCTCCCTCTCCTCCTCTCCCGGGTTATCTAATTTTCGGCAACTTTATCCAGAGAGATTTACTTAACTTTCTTCGAGCTCTCCCGCCTCTTAAAAGCGAGCGGCCCCGTCAAGGCTTGTGAGGAAATCTGGTTTCAGAGTTTAAAGAAAGGAGAAGGTACGTTGGGACTTCGGGGTTATTGTTCTTTGTCGGCTCTCTCGTTGCCCCCCCCCCCCCCCCCCTTCCCCGCAAGCTGCCCTCTGGGCTTGGGGGTGTGGGGTGGGGAGGGATGCGGGCCAGCGAGCCTTTTCTTTGTACTTCTCGGAGCACATGCAGGTATTTTGGGGAGGGTAAAGCAATCATTCCCCCCATCTGCGGTAATGCAGGATGGAGGGCACTGTTCAGGGGGGTCTTGCCTCCTCCTTGTGCTTGCTTTGTGTTTTGTTTTAGTGGCTTCTTTCTTTTTTGGGGGGTGAAGAGGGAAGTGGCTTCAAAGAGCTTTCTGTGTCGGACGGTGTTTTTGGGAGTTGGGAGAGAGGAAAGCTGAAGACAGGGAAAACTTCTTGAATTTCTAGGGGTTACTGAGGGTCCTGGCTAAGGAGTGGGTGCTGCAGGGCTGGACAAGGCACAGTAAGGGCGAGAAGGGTGCTCTGCTGTGCGCCCAACGGGGACACCCCACAGAGGGTCACACATTGCTGCTGTGGGACCATCCCAGGGGAGCAAGGTGCACAAAAGTGGAGGGACAATTTTAGTAGGGGGAAGACCAGAGGGAGGACTTTGTTCTTCTGAATGCATTGATCATAGAAGAGCGGGAGAGTGGGAAGGGTCAGTGGTCTCCTTGGGTTTTGTTCCATTATTTTTGGTATTCCCACTTTCAAGAGTGAGCATCACAACTTCAGAAAACTTACTTAAGCATTCTTTGTACTTTGCTTACTTATCTTGATTAATCTAGTGTCTTATTATTTCCCCTTCCATTTTTCTGTGCTATGCAACAACAGCCACTGTTCCTCCTTTTTCATCCCAGTCCACTACTTTCCTTTTCCTGTTTTATTTTCTCGTTCTAATTTGCCAACTCTCCCTCTCCCACCTTAGATCTGTTTCAGAATTTCTGAGGTCTCTACTTTTCCGCTTTCTATTGTCACTCATTCTCCTTTTTCCTAGTCCCTTTCCATCTATTCTTCTACCTGTATGCTTGCTTGCATTTCCCATGAGAAACTCTTTTGCCAAGATCTTTCTTTTCATGCATGCATAAATATGCTCAGGTTTCTCCTGATGTAAAGCAAACATAAAAGCTTCTTGTTCTTGCTTCTAAAATTTTTCTTCTGTGGTCTGCCCTACATGCATGTTACTCAGTTATGCAGACAGAGCTTCTAGTGAAAATTCTTGTGCATCATCAATATTAACCTTTCTTCTTGTTCTTTATCAATGGGCACATGCATCTTCCAGTCCCTAAAAGTTTATTCTAGTTCCTCTTTGTCATCCTTGGCATGGAAGTTTGCTCTTTCTCCTTTCCCCCTCTCCAGCTTGGTAGATCTGACACTGTTCTTCACATTGTTATTCCCTCCAGTGCAGAATACTCAACCTTTTCTTTCCATTCCTCATATTCCCCTTCCCAACTTAAGCAAAAATTTGCTGTTGGTACTTCTGAAGGAGTGGCACAGCAGGAGTACCAGTATAGACAGGCATGGGTTTGGTTCCTTTGGCTTGCTCCTTGCTGGGCCAAGTGTCAACAATGATGCTTGTCGCTGAAGTCCTGGCTGTAGTACCACAACAGCTGGTGGAGGTGCCTTGGGGGAATGCTGAGCCAGGACTAAAGGGGGGAAGAAAAGATCACTATAGCCACCATCCTGATATGTTTCCTTCAAAAGGTTTGAAGAGTTTTATTTCTGTTACTTGAGGCTTTTTTATCAGCTTATTCTTTCATGAGTTTTGAAATACCTGCCAGGGCAGCTGAAAAGCCTTTATATTAACTTCCTTTCCTGTCACTTCAGTGCTTTCTGTAATGTAAGACTGTAAAATGTGTAGAGAAATATGAAAAACTTTTTCTTAAAGCATCTTCTGTTACACTCCAGCCTGGTGATGTTTTTAAAGTGAAGTGCTGTCTGTCACCAGGCTTTGAGTTTAGGATGGGTCTAAATTTGTGAAGAAATATGTGTTTGAAATTATTCAGTAGAATGTAACTTTATATTTGTATGTTAGTCCCTGAGCAGTGCGGCAGAGTTACTGTGCTGAACTAACACTTCTTCCTTTCATTTGAACAGGTCAAAACATGGTCTTCAGGGAAAATGGGATGGTTGCCAAAACATCAATGTGTGATAGGTGCCATATTGCATTATTCTCCGAGTGGTGGAATACAGTTTGGGATTCTTCAGGGGTTGTCAGCACAGTACAAACTGTACCATACAGCTGCTGAATGTCTTAACCATTTGGATTCATACATAACTTCTGGAAGAAGTGCAGGATCCTCTTGCCGAAATTTGAGGGTGTTGTAGAAAATGCTGCCGAGACCCATTTGGATTATATTGTCATCTGACATCAAGGCTCTGCAGCTAATGAAAGGTATGCTTCACCTCTGTTGCAAAAATACTATATCTTGTACATCCAAGTACTCAGCCCATTTTCTTCATTTTAAACAAACTTGCTTTGTAGCTTTCTATCTTTTGGTTTTGCCTTGCTGCTGATGCCTACCAATGGTTTTGAGCTGACAGAAATGCCTTACTAATGGTTTGGCAATGTTTATATCTTAAAAGTAGAAGGAAAAAGTGAACATTTCTGTTTTCAGAGTTAACTGATATTGTCGATGTAATTACTCCACTTGATCTAGGAGTGCTTAGCTGATATAGAAAATCAGACTAGTTAACTTTAAGAAAAAGAAGTCAAAATCAATGTAAGCAGAACATTTTCCTCAACTGTGATTTTCCAAATATCTTACTTTGTTTAAAGACATGCTGCTAGTTGGAGTTGAACTCAAGAGAACAGCCTTCTATTATTTAACCTCACTTTATCTGAATAGCAACAAAACTCTTATGGATGGCTTGAATGGGAGAGAGAGCAAATAGAAGTATTTCACTTAAACATTTGAGGGATTCTTTTGTTTCATATATTTTTAAAAGTTTTGATTTAAGGTTACTTGCAGAGCATGTTTGCATGCTGAATGTCCTAGTACTGTGAAAGTATTGAATACAGACAGTACTGAGTTTTCCTGTTATTTTATGAGATAACCAAGGTACAAAACCAAAATGAAAACTAGTTAAGAAAACAAGTTGTTAAAGAGTCATTAGTGAATAACAAATTATTATGGAATCTAGATTGTTAGTCCAATAGTGAGGAAATCATTGAACCCCTCAGTGAACTATGAAAATTATAAAGAAAAAATTTAAAGCTACTTAAAATCTGAACCTTTTATAACTGCTTTGTGCAGCTCTTATTCATAGCTGGAAATGAATGACATGAAAATAGTCGGGTTTGTTGCATATTTCAGCTCATCTGATTGGTTCTAGCCTATACCATATGTAGGGCAGACAAGTATTCATAATCTTAAGAAAAGTGCTGAGCTGGCTGGCCTACTTTAGAGCAAAATAGAAATCTGAACAAATAATCACTTGTTACCCTTTCCAGTTGTAAATGGAGATAGAAGAGGCAATACACTCCTAATTTCCTGGTTCTGACCATGATTTGATAAATACATTCTCTCAATTTTCTTGATTATTGAGGATAAGATTTTGTTGTGTACTGATTGCAATTAATGTACATTTAGATTTCCATTCTTAATGTTCTACATTTCTACCATTTTTAAACTTTGCATGACTTAAGTTAGCTGTATGAAAGTCTTTACTTTGAAGTCTCAAAAAAGAAAAGTCTGAGGCTGTTTGTACAAAGAGGAAAAATAAAAGGAATTATAAATGGATTGTGCTGGATAAAAATATTTAGAGCTGCTGTCTAGTGTCTGCTTGGAGAAGAAGCCCAGTCATTACATTTCTGTATTTAAAGGAAATCAAAACTGTGATCCATTTTACTTCCTGTGTAGATTTTCTTCTTGTTTAGTTTCTTATCAGGCATAGGCGTTTGCCACTCTTCAGGAAAACTAAACTGGACAGGAAAAGTACACTTCATTTATTTGCATGAAAGCCATTAATTTTCATCAACACTAAAAACTGAAGTGAAGTTATACTTACAGTTAATGTAAATAGAGAAAACTCCTGATTCTGGCTTAATGTGAGAGTTCATGTAGGCTGAATTTCATCATTGCAATAGGATTGAGCAGATATTATATGAATTATTAGATACATTCGGTTTTGTACCTGAAACTTTTCAAAATATTAATAACTTGGTGACAAAACTGTAAAGATTTAAAGGGGGGAATACGCTTTAGCTGTCTTCAAATTTGTTTGGACTATTTCCAATTATATGAAAAGATGCATTCTCCTATTCAGAGATAAGACCTGCAGTGAGAGGGAAAGTAGGGCCAGCTAGGAAATTATTAGTGGTTCTAGATGGAAGATGTGCTGTATTGGTAGGAGGTGAGACCCTTGCAGGACTTGTACAGAGACAGGGAAAATGAATTTTACAGGCTTTAGCTGGAATGTCCTGTAACTTTCTCCTGGGAGCAGTCCCAGCAAAAAGGGAAGCAACAGCAGGTGTGACAGAAGATAGATGAAGGTTGAATGCTGTGGGGAAGGAGTAGCACATAGGCTCTGGGTGGGGTGATGGGAATCACCTGTCTTAAATGGGGCAGGAACCTGCCCCATTACTTTTAGTGGGGAGCTGGTGTTGAGTTGGTTGTGTGCTGTTGTTTGGAGAAAGTGTTTCAGGTATGTGGCCTCTAACACTGTATCTTTGAGGTGTGTGTGAAAGGGTTGTTCTTGTGGTCTGTCTCTGGGTACAACTGCTTGTTTTGCTCATGACTGTACTGGAAGGGGATGGAATCCCTTGCAGGTGTCCTGGTTAATATGGGCTTGGCAGTGAGCTCTGAACTTCACGTCACAAGCTTACCCTGGGATGTATGGTCATTAAGCTACTAGCAGAACTCATACCTAACCTAAAGCCACAACAAACCAAACTTAGGCAATCTAAGAAGCAGTTCCTCCTTTGAACTGTACTGTCAGTTTAAAAGGTCTTCCAGCCAATGTACTTTGTTGCATGACAAAGTGTCTTGTTCCATGTAACTGTGGTGAGAGTAACCATGACCATGCAGAGCATAAGTGCAGAAGAGCTTTACTAGGCTGCAAGAAGAGCTTTTACAATGTGTTGTGGATAAGTGAGTGGCAGTGTTGGAGTTGTGTGGTGTAAGAAATGAGCAGAGGGGAAAAGGGCAAATTTTGTAACTGCTGGATTTTGAGGTGGTAGATGAATGAAGTTGCATATGTAATAACTTCCTATCATTGAAGATCTAGGAAGGTAGAAAGGAAAATATAATAAGGACTTAATTTTTAGCTTCGTAGAGTAGAAGTCATAATTGAAAATATGATTTTTTTTTAATTTTTAGTTTTCTGCTTTTATTTGTGTGTCACCTTAAGAGGTAACCTGAGGTACAACACTCTTGGAGAATCAGTATAAGCTTTGCTGTATGGTTAGTTGTTTTTTACCTTGTGTGAGCAAGGTTTGTGAGAAATGTAGAAGTCAAGGCTTGAAGGAGAGAGTTGCCATCTGAAATATGTGGACTGAGGCAGGTTAAGCTCCCCCATTCTATTGCAGTTACAACTGGGAAATACTGGCATGAGAACTTACAGTGAAAAGGAAGCTTCTGACATGCAAGCTGCTTTCTGTGTGATGCCATTAGTTATGTTAGGACACAGGCATATGGTGTCTGGAATAGTTTTCTTTCTCTTGATTGGATTTGTATTATGTAGCCAGAAGCTTTCCAACTCACCAATGGATCTTATCTTTTTTTTTTTTTTTTTTTAAACTTGCATTGTTATAGTATGAAATTTGTCACAAACTATTTGTGAAGCCTGAAGTAGGGTGCTATTATGCCTGATACCTTGACCTTTCCTTGATTAAAATGCATTGATGCGTTTGAGTTTGGTAGTGGAAAACAGATAAGCTAGGGGGGATTTAGCATATTTTAACACAAAATTAATTGTAGCCTTTGTATGAGGACCGACACAGTGCTTCTCCCAAAAGGTTATGAGGCTACTGCAAGCGTGGATTCTGTTTTCGTATCTATGAATGCTGTAGATTAGTGAGAGTATATTGTGCTTAGTTCTAATTCTAGCAAAGCAGAAAGAAGAAAATGTTTCTAACTCACCTAGCTGTGAGTGTTCCGGGTCAAAATAGCAAAGCCCTTACACTGTTTATACTCGGAGCTAAACAGACCCTCTGCTTCTATTCAGCAACAATGTTGCCACCTTATAAGCTAAACCGCTTTTTGATACATTTTGAATGTTTCTGTATCAATTTTCAAGGCCTGCGGCTTTCCTGCCTGAGGGTATTTATTTATTTACTTATTCACTTAAACTGTTCCCAAAGCTTTTTGTACGTGAAATTAGTTGCCTTAAGCCCTGTATAGGGAGATGAGCGTGGTGTTGCTCTGGATGTCAGCATTACTTTCCCTTTGGAGGTAAAGGAAAGTAGTGAATCAGAACTGTGAATGTTTGCATGGGATTTATTGCAGGCAAAGGAGGCAGGTCAGTATGAAGCGAGGGGGGAGGCACATGGTTGTCATAAACATTAATGAGTAGACAACAGAAGCAGGCATTCTGTGCTGATAAGGATATAGTCTGTAGTTGTGAGCTAGTGATGATGAGTGGGGAAAGGAAGTGGTGAGGCATCTTGGAAATTGAGGGCTTGTGATTAATATGATAGAGAAAGGAGAGGTGGGGTTTTGTGGGAATGGGTGAGAAGCTGTTTGTCATAATTTGTCTGGAGGCTTGTTTCATCAGAGCATTTCTAATTGAGGAATCTTTAAATGGCCATAGCATATGTCATAAGTGTCTTGGGGATCAGTATATTGGCTTTTTTTTTTTTGGTGTGTGATAAAATTGTTTCTACATAATGATGTACAAGAAAGCCAAGTTAGCTTTAGCTTTGCATATTTTGAACTATAACTTCTCCCCAGATAACAGCAGTCTTCAGCTGAGGATACAAATTGGCTTCTTCTGTTTGGCTTCACAACACTGTGCAAGGCAAAAATTCATTTAGGTAAGTGGTTCAGGAGTTGCATATGTTGTTTTGAGATTATCTCAGATGTGACACTTTGTGTGGCTGCTCGTTTAGTAATCTTTCAGAATTTGCAAATGGGTTTTTGGTTGCTATCAGCGTTGCTCTGTGCAAGTGCTCTGAAAATAATGAAAGTTGTAATGGTGCCAGAATACCTAAGAAGGTATGCTAGATTATGCAGCAAACACTGAGGTGTATCTAAGCAACTTGCTGCTTTTCTGCAGGCTGGTGTAGTGCTACACAGGATATTCATTTAGGCCTGTAAGCTACTTTAGCTCTTTAATGGTGATAGACTTGATCTGTTAATTGTTGCTTCTCTGCTGAGATTGCCTGGGATGTCACTTTGTCTTTGCTGGTGCTGGAGCTGACCTGAGCTGGCTGCATCTTAGGGGTTCTTCCCTGGGCTGCCTTGTGGGGTGTGAACATAGACCCAGTTGTGCTTTGTAGAGAGGCTGTTGTTTAAAGGGTTTGGGTTTGAACTGTTGGAAGCTGCAAAGATACTGGAAGAGACATTCTTTCCCTTACAGAAGATATGTAGCCCTATTGGTAAAAAACAGAAGATATGCCAGATAATGAAGGATGTGCTTCCTGTGAGGCTGAAGTTTGCCATTTCCAGAGTTATATGATGAATAAAAGTAGTAGTTTTATTCATTCAACCTCCTGGACTGGACCTGTGGAGCATATTTTGGCATGGGTCCATACTGAAAAACAGACAGTGGAAGAAAGGGTGGCTCTGTTTCACAACTTCATGTTTTCAGTATTATTTTTTTTTCTTTTATTGAATTCATTATACTTGCAAAAGAAGAAATCAAAGAAATGTAATTCTAGCCCCAAATCTTGTTCTTTGTCATATAGATACCTTTCAGCTTCAGGATTTGTATGCATTATTTTTATAGTCTTAAGAGTATGCGTTATGTGGCTTTATCAGTTTAAAGCTTTCCTTTTGTGTGTGGTTAAAATCTGTGTCCTAGATCATGGCTTGGTTTATCAGATTTGGATTAACTGTCATTTCTTCTTTGCAAATAACTTCTTTTCCATGGTATCAACACCTGATATTTGAATATTATCATCCATCTTCAGAAGACTTTGATGCATGAGCATTTCTAGCCTAATTTAGTTGACTATTTGAATACATTGTGGAAAACTTTGTTTAAGTTGAGAGAAAAGTTGAGTGATTATTGCTTTTAAAGCATAAATGGGAGCACAGCTTGTAAAAACAAATTAGCTGTCCCTGTCAAAATCTATATTGTCAACTTAGTTACTCTCTATACATTGGTTATGGGAGTTAGCTAGGGAAGATTTGATGAATATCTCCTGCAGGAATTCCAGCAATTGAGTAGTGGAAGAGGGAGTTTATAACCTGGTGTATGCTCATGACAGCAGTTCATCTAGTAATGTTTATGTTTGTGAATGCAAAGTAATCAGTCTACTGCTTTGATATTGGATTGTGTGTTGCAGTTGGAATACTTTTGGGGTATATTTTTTTTCTGATTGGAAAAGAAGTTTTAAAGGCAACAATAAGAGAAAGTTGCTTCCTCTCTCCAAAGAAATGAATGCACAATTTGCTTAATGTCCATTGTGATTGGTTTTGGACCACATAATGGATCTAGATACAAGATTAATTAGATGCTATTTTATTTTAAATGTCTTATTTAAACTCATAATAAGCACCTTCCTTGTATGCATTTTAGTGTATCGTAGCTTAAAACTGATGCCTGAAATATTTTCATCAGCCAGTTTGAGTTCAGCAGTGCAGTTTTTTCCTGTTTAGCCTCACATTTGAGCTGCTGTGACTGAATCCAGTCATTAAAGTCTATTTTCAGCAGAGCCAAATAATAGTAGTTAGTGATTTCTGTGCTGATAAGGACCATTGGGGATTTTGGAAAAGCAAGCCAGATATCATCGCTTCTGTGTTTATATACATACATTGTATGCTTATATTTCAGACATAAGCACATATATATATCGACGTGTGCACTTTCACACCACACAATCCAAAACTAAAGATGTGGTGCCTGGTGCAGCTTTATGTAGAAGACAGGTAGTTTTTCCCCTCTCTTGGAAGCAGTGTCTAGTGCATTACCAAACCTTGCTTTTGCTGTCTTTTGGCAGTGGTCTTCTTTGCAGTGTGCCCTTTTTGTTTTGGTTGTTAGCTACTTAAAATAAAATACATACCTGCTCCAATTTAATTCTAATTTAATAACTTAAAATACATCCTGTGTGCAAATTCTGGCAGTCAAAAAAAAAAAAAAAAAGTACAATGGAAAAGTGTTTATTGAATTAATAGTGTTCAGGTATATTCTGGAAGAATTCATTGTAATCACTTTTAAACCACTTTATCTCAGCCTCATGCATACTGCTCACTCCTTTCCTTCCCTCCACAGAAGACACCATTGAAAAGCAGCAGGGCCTATCTGAAGTGGAACTATGAAAAGCACTAAAAAATCAGGGTTTTTTTCAACTGGTAATCAGTTTGACTTAACTTTATGTGTATATATAATTTATGTATGTATGTACACACCTATACGTGTTGTTTGGATGTAATTAATTGTATTAAAATATACACAGTGTAATACAGTTGCTAGAGGATATTTTTAAATTTTCTATCTAGTTTTAACATCTTTAGTAAGAATTGTGTGTACCATCAAAGCGACAGGTGGAGCGTTATATGTTGTAAGTTTCATGCAAAATAGATGTCCTAGCAGCTCTCTGACACAAGCAAAAGGATGTTTGCAAAGGAAGACCAGAACGATTCCCAGAGTGATTTCTTTACATTTGTAAATGCAAAGAAATCAATCTACTGCTTTGACCTTAGATTGTATGTTGCAGTTGAAATAGATTTTTGCCCTGAACACTGTTGCAGTAAGTTATGATGGATCTGAGGGTGGGTAGGACAGAAAACAGGCAGAATAAGAATATTTTTGCAGACTTGTGTGTTGGAGATTATTGCCCAGAGTTATGCATCTCGAGCCTCTTCTTAAAATGCTGGCACAGTCTTGTGAAGCATTGCTGGGCTATGGTCCAATAACTGCGCAGGAGGGCATATTCTTGATATTGAAAAATGTGTATAGCAGTATTAAAAATAAGGATTTATCAGAAATGGTGTACCCAAGTGGTGGTTGCTGAATTAAAGCAGTGTATGTTTGAGCCTGCTGTTTGCTTAGTGTGAATACTGATGGGCAAGCACCTGAGGATCTGCCAGGAGCTGTTATTGCATATAGCATTTTCACTTTTTGTTTACTACCATGAGCAGTGGTTTATGGCCATGATTTGTTTAACAGGAGTAGGGTGGTTTTATTCTTATTTTTTTATTCTGAATGCTTCCAGGCTGAAGAGAACTGAAGTAGACTGTTATTTCAGGTCAGTGCCTGGATTAACTTCTTGGCAAAAGCTTGTTATGGATCACACACTGCCATCACTGCAAAACACAGTAACTGAAATAGGGTGTCTCTAGTTCTCCTTAGGTAAGATCAATTCCTCTGTGGAAAACCAGAAAAGGATCTCTGTGGAGAGGCAGCAGTTGGATTTAGTATGATAACCACTTGCCAGAAAGATTCTTGATAGTAGTTAGCTTTTGAGAGAGACACAGCCACTTAGGTATGTCTTTAAAGAGAACCCAGGAAGAATATTGGGATATCCATTGGGTAACAAATGTTGTAGGTATTTTTAGTGATTTTTGAATTAACCTGTCTCTTGTCAGAGTTGAGAAATACAGACTCAGGAATATTGCTATGAACAGTTGATGTGTATATTTGGGTGTAGGGCCATCCAGGCTTTGTAGCAGAGCTGGCAAAATCTGTAGGTATTATTGGCTGTCTTATTTTTGCTTTCTTAAGGGGGAAGGGGAACAAAAATGAGGCATAATAGAATATTTAATTTGCCTTATACTTTTTTGTGAGCTCTTGTTCTCAATTGGCTCTTTAATTCCTGGATTTTGAATTGCTGTTAGCTGCACATTCTGCATTATTTTATGTTGAAATTCAAATAACTAAAAAATGTCTTTGAAAAAAAATCCTGCATTAGTTAATATTAATTTTAGAATGATCTTATACTTCAAGGGTCAAAGTCTTTTGTTTGGGGAAAATTATCTATATAGAAGCTCTCTGGATCTTTAATAGGAATGTTCTGTAATTTATGCTTGATTCTTCTGCTAGGTTAATGTTAATTAGTTTAACATATCACTCATAAAAGATGTCATAGTTGAGTCATTGTGTAGGTAACAAATCTTGCACTGGCTAGCAATGAAGAAATATTACCTCTATTAAAACCCGCACTTAAACTGTGGAGTCAGTAAGGACTCGTGACATTTTGCAGGCATCCAGCTTAATGCATTTTAATGCATTTTGATGTGTTCGATAGTGTGAGGTTTTTTCTTGGGGGGCTGTGTGGGTGATAGGCAAGTGAGGTAAACCTTTCAGATTATGCAGTTCAGCATATTATGTAGCCTGTGCTAAGTAAGAAATGTAGAAATGTTGGCTCATGTTGGGGTTAGGAATGCATACTGTAACACTGATTTAACCTGAAAACCATCTGTCCAGGGTTGGGTTACCCAAAGAAAGCATACATAAACAGAGGTAAAACAGCTTAAATTTACTTATATTCAGAAACCAAGTAATCTGATGTAAATAACACAGCTAAAAAAGTGTGCATACATGTAATTAGATAAGTAGTTTCATCCTTCTCTGCCCAGGGAGAAGCATTGCAACTGTGTCAGTAGTGGAAAGCAAGTTTCCCTTGGAATTTTTGATGTTTAGTGTGACTCCATAATCCCTTCTTTTCACATTTTTTTTTTTCTTTAATTCTTCCCCCCTCTCCTCAATAATCCCCCAGCTTCTCAGAGGAGATGGTGATATAGTGCTGCCCACACAGCTGTAAGCCTGTGTTGAGTCTGTGTGTTCTGCTGTTACAGGTATTCCAGAGGATAGGACAAGTAAAGCAAGTTAGTCTGAACAGACCTCTAACCAAAAGGTGCTGCCCACTTTTATTTATTTATATGAAGCGTCAGAATTTGAACAGCACTAAGTGATCAAAAAGATGTTTGAGAGCGCTATTTCTTTCTTCACCTGGGGAAGCCAGGGTGAGTGAAAGGCGTGGGGTCTCATAGGTCAGTGCAGTTTCATTTGAGCAGTACAGGCAGGCATGGTCAAGAGACAGGGACATTGTATCAGAAATGTTAATTTGGAAATGCTTAAACCTCCTCCATTGCTAAAGGCCAAAAGAAATTTTATGGTGCAGGAGCAAGGCAGTCCCTCCAGTATGTGGCAGAGAATGTCTGAAACTTTGGAGGGCATCTACTGGTGCATCTCAGAAATCATAAACTAACCAAGCAGATTAGTTTGCTTGCAAATTGTGTGTTTGTTTCCCTGTGGAGATTACTGTAGCTTTGTGGCCAGGTAAACCTAAGGAGTTTGATCCGAGAAGTTACCACCTTGTAATAAAATGCAAGTAAACAGCCAGCAAGTCCTGTCATCTTGCAGTCTGAACACTGGGAGAAACTAGGTTACCTCTTTAATCTTTTTAAGTATCCTGCTAAATTCAGTGTTTCAGATCTGAGAAATGTCAGCTTGCAGCAGGTAGAGCTGGGAGAACAGGAGTGCTCTTCTGCCTCCTTTCAGATTGTGTGGGCATTTAAGATCCTTTGGACTGTTTGTATTTCTGTATCCCAGTAGCTGCTGATTTCTGTGCTGAGAGCTGGTGATCATTTGTTTCAGTGTGGAGATTTAATGAATTTTTTTTTCATAAAAGTATACTGTTCTTTGAGGCCCTGCTTAATGCTGATATATTTTTGAGTGTCTCAGCATAGCTGGCTGTAACATAAGACAGCTATCACTGTGCCTCAGAGTAGTTAGTTGAAGACACAGCCACTTCAGAAAAGGATAGTTGTCCTAAAATCTTCAGTGTGCCACATTGACCTTTTATAAGATACTCACTATGAACATTAGGTTTTCTTTTAACTGAAGGAAGCTTCTTTCTATGAACAGGTTGCCCTTAAGTTTCTGTTTTCCTGAGACTATTTTATTTTTCGCTTCCTTAGCCATTTACTCATTCATTCATTTGCAATTATAAATTCTGGTTACCACAGGAGTTGAAAAATTATAGCAAATGAATTTGCTTCTCACCTTAGATTTGCAGTAGGCTTTCAGACTTCTTTTAATTTTAACCATGAAAAATGAATATATTACAGTAATTTTATTAACATCAAAAGCTTCAAATTGTTCACATGTAGCTCTTAAAACTCATAAAGCAGCAGTTTAAGACTTTGAAATTCTTAACAGATGCTCAGCTATGTTCTCAGTATTTGAACTTACAGCAGAAAGAATTTAACTCAATTATAATAATGTAAACCTCTTCCTTTTGCTATGCATAATTAAATATTTTCATTTACATAGCACTGAAGTTTAACATTCTGAACAGTGTAGATAAGCAGAAGAAAAAAGCAGACAAAGATGCATCTTTGCATGCAGAGTAGTATTGCACTTGCTGGTAATCTCACTGTGATTATTAACAACTTTAACTAGAAATTCATATGCAAATTCCTGTGGATATGGATTGTATTTAGAGGGTGATTATTATTATTTTTTTTTAAATTGGATGCATCTCATGAAATAGTCATTACAGTGCATTAGAACTGGGACAGGAGTGCAGTAATCTTGATGCGTTCTCTTATTTCTTCTTGTAATATACTAATTAGTGGAATGGGTCTGGGGAAAATTAAAATTTCCCTTTATTTGTCAGGCTGATATAGGTGGGTGCAGGAGATGGCTTGAGTGTGCCTGTGTGGAAGCCTGTGATCCCATATGTGATTTACAACTGGTGTAGGAAAAACTGTGCTAGAGGTGGTTATTACTATTGCACTGAGTAATCTTGTGTATCAGATTCAGGAGCCTGCTGTCAGAGTGGTATAATGTGAAGCATCAGGTGTTTTGAGGGCTACAGAATAAACCCAAGGTCTGCAAATAAATAGCTGTACTTCTTTAAACTGCTGCTGTTTGTCATGTCCTTATCAACAAAATCTATCAGACTGAAATGTTTCTGAAGGCATGTAGTGCAACTTGTGTTGGCTGGTTTAATGTTGTACTCAAATCTTCTTGGATGTAGGAGGATCAGTGTTGTTTCCTGATAGTAAAAATAAAGAGCTTCTGATTCTTCCTGAATTATTAAATTATGTTAATATATTACAGGTTATGTAAAACAACATACGATTAAATATAGGAGTGTAAAATAAGAGAAGTTAATTTCTTGTATTGCCTTTTTGTTGGCTTGATTTGGTTGAATGTCATACACCAAAGCAGTTTGGAGGTATTTTTTTACATTTATTACATGCTTCAAATCTCAAAATTAAGTGCCAGTGTATCAGATAGATAAAAATATTGTATAAATTAGAATTAAGAGAGGATGGACTTCTAGAGAAAGTTGAGTACATTAAACACTATTTTCAGCAGATAGATTTCATGGCACATATCAAAACACAAAATAAATTGCAAGTACAAGCAAAAGGGAGAGTACCTCTGTATATGTATATGTATGCATGCATTGCAGGTGGTGGAGGGGAGCAGGGGGCCTTAAGGGAACTTGTGTGTTTATCTTTGACCTTCTATTTGCATTTCATGCAGGGATCCTTAGCTGATGAGCTTTGAGAAATTGTTTTAGTACTTATCTTTCTAGGTATTTCTGTCAATTGTCTGGACTTCTTCCATTTGCAAATAGATTTGCCCGTGCCCCATAGAAACTTTTGTCATCTTTTTTTAGCCTTGCTTGATGGGGGTGAATAGAGCAGGAAGTAGGTGAAAAAGAATGAGCATGTAATTTCCACTATAGCAAAATTTCATGTCCTGAAGCTGCTTCTGCTAGCCATCCTTTTAGTATAATGAGGGTGGCTGTTTGCTGAATACAAATCCAAGAGT
Source organism: Psilopsiagon aymara (assembly GCA_024733675.1). Classification (NCBI taxonomy): domain Eukaryota; kingdom Metazoa; phylum Chordata; class Aves; order Psittaciformes; family Psittacidae; genus Psilopsiagon; species Psilopsiagon aymara. The sequence goes on along the minus strand of JANRGW010008907.1, from coordinate 3,357 downwards.
GTAAGTTACTTGCATAAAAAGAACAAGTGAAGCTACAAGCATCTCATTCACTTTGATTTTTATATAATCCCAGAAGCTTGTAACAATACATGTGCTCTTGTTTTCATTCCTCTTGCCTCTAGCATTGATTGAAGAGGGCTTACATGCTCTGAAAAAAAATCTTTGGGACCTCTGAGCACTTTAGATTTTATTGGTAGAAATGCAGCTGGATGTTGAGTGTGGTATTCTCTTAATTTTCATTATTCTTTTTGCTTTAGCTGTTAGTCATTTTATCAGTTCTCTGCTACCTTCTTGCTTCATTAGACTTGTATTGCGCCTCTGAAGTGTCATGAAAAGTTTGCATTATGAAGTAGTTGCTTAGCAAAGAAAATTAATAGTTTTTAGATTTTTGAGATGTTTTGATGCTTTGGAGAAAAATGAGTGTGATTTAGTTTATATTAAGTGTAGTGAATCTGTTGGAGGTGGGTTGGTATTGTAGTTGGGTTACAGAAACAATGTATCTGTACAAGGGGTAAACATGGTTCTGTGTTTTTTTGTTTCTTAGCTGAATGGTTTAGATGTGTTGCCCTTCAGCTGGTTTTCTGTGTTAACAAGTTCTCTCTGAGGCTGTTTCTGTTCATTAACAATTTGATTTTACTATACTGAGGCCTTTTTTTGAGGTGAAATATGGAATTGTTTTGGTATATGAAATCAGGAATTTATCTGTTCATGTGTATGAGGTAGGATCTGGTTTCTTGTGGTAGTAAAAATCCAGGGCAGAGAGCTGCCTGTAGAAGATGAGGAAATAACTTTCTTGCTCACTGGATTTAGTTCACAATTAGCTTATGCTATTGTGGCTTATTTTATTGCAAAAGTAGTGTGTTGCTGCTTTACGAAGCCTTTCTCCCCCTTTTTCTGTTCTTGACCTTGTCAAAGACTCTTAAAGTAATTTGGTGCCTGTTTCTCATTTAAAAGCTAAACAACTACCCCATGCAAGGCATTCTGAAAATAATATTGAAATATTAGGCCTGGGAGTTGGTGGGGTACAACCATTTGTTTGTGTGGTATGTGCATTTTCCCTCAGGTTTGTTTTTGTCCTGAGGTTTAGGGGAGTGTTTATGTACCTTCTACTTCCCAAATAATTAGTGATTTGTGGATGATTGGGTCCAAGTTTAAATATTTACTTGTAATCTCTAGAGATTAGAATTCCCAGATATTTTAATACCAGGGACTGCTGTTTTGAAACTGCAGTGAATACTCGAGTCCTGATTTATTTGCATTTAATTCTATTGCCTGGGACTTGTTCCAGTAAACTCACACATCTGGGTGAGTGCCCAGGCTTTTCAATGTGTTCTTATAATTTGGGTATTGACTTTTGAGGGCTGGAGAGTAGAATCGGGGTATCATCCACATAAAACATAGCTCTTCTGTGAGACCTGTTTTGGTATTTTTTCGCAGGTCTCAAACCATAGCTCTGATTATGTTGAAGAGGGGCAGGGTGACCAGACCAGACCCTTCTGTTTTGATCTTGATTTTGAGAAATATGATTTATTTTTTTTTCTTCCTTTTGATTGCATGTTGAAAACAAGACTCCTCCACAGCAGTTCAATCCAATTGAGATTGTGTCAGTGTATCTCATTTTCCTAAGGACTCTGATAGGATAATCCCAGGTAACCTCATCATAGGCTCTTTTCAGCATCTGACAATACCACTGATGAGTGCTGTGATACTGCAGGTGACTTGATTTAGTTGTTTGAGGTTGCTTGGTGCAGGCTTGGATGCAATACACCTAACCTGATACATTTTAATACTTTTGAGTGCAAACTTATTCAACCTAAAAAGGGAGTAGGGGTGGGTGGTGAAGCTTTGGCATGGAATCTCTCTGTGCAGACATTGACTGCATGCTGGAGGAGTGAAGTATTACTGCTGAAGAGGAAGACTTTGGTAGGAAACAGTTAAACTGGACATACCAGTCCATGGAACTGTCATTGTGTGATAATTAAAGTTTCAATTTGTTTGAAATGTGCTCAGCTGATGGCACCTCTCCCTGGCTGGACTATAGTAGGCATAGCTGCATTTTTCATGGCTGTAGGAAATAGGCATCCTTTAATCGAGTGCATTGTGGTGCTGGAAGGAATCATAGAATAGTTAGAGTTGGAAAAGACCTTAAGATCATCTAGTTCCAACCCCCCTTCAATGGGCAAGGACACCTTGCACTAAACCATGTAGCCTAAGACTCCATTCAACCTGGCCTTGAAAACTGGCAGGGATGGAGTGTTTATCCCTTCTTTGGGCAACCTGTTCCAGTGCCTCACCACCCTCACAGTAAAGAACTTCCTTTGCTTTCAGCACTGCCTAGGCTTTTCTGTAGCTGAATCCTTTTTCCTCTGGACCAGGAGGTGACTCTGAAAATGTAGGGCAATGAAGTCCTCAGAAGGACCCACCATCCCTCCCTCTGCACCAGTTTTGTCAGTTGGTATAGGAATGTCGTTTGGGGATCTGTCTTATAGAGTGTCTGGGCAGAGTGCACTACATTCCTATTTGAGGTTTTTCTTTGTTGCCACTCTGGCGGGAGCATGATTTCTTCCTTCAGTTCTGATTGTTTTGCTCTAAGAGGTAATAGACAGTCCTCTCAGGTGTATCATTTCTTTGTGGGAGCTATTTAGTTCTTATACCAGGATTTTTAGTTTCAGGTTGAGTACTTTGGCAGGGTTTATTTATCAGCTTGTGAGCTCTATAGTCAGGATTTTAGGGTGTTATGCAGGGTGGTTTTATTTGTTTTCTTTTTTGTATTATTGTTGGAACTGATATCTTTGAAGGTCTCTGGGTTGCTGTTAATGGAATTCATGAAGTCAGTACCTGGGGAAAACAAGGTATCAGTTTTCCTACCTTTCCATATCTGTTGGGAGAGAAAGTTTCAGTGAACATCTGTATTAGCTGATGCCTGTATTGTCTACTCCATGACAAGCTTTACATGGTTATATGTATCTGTGACTGCTCTGACAGTGTGAATATGAAAATTATCTTGCCTACCTATAAAAGGAAGTATTTATGGTATTGGTAAGGAGGGAGAAGAGCTCAGGGGCAGGAATGGTGATACTTGGTCAAGCTTAAGTTTTGTCTTTCTTGTGGGGAAGCAATAAATGCATTAGAACAGCACTGAGCTGTTGTAGAATCATAGAACAATTAGGGTTGGAAAGGACCTTATGATCATCTAGTTCCAACCCCTCTGCCATAGGCGGGCACAACTCCCACTAAGCCATGTCACCCAAGGATCTGTCTAACCTGGCTTTGAACACTCCCAGAGATGGAGCATTCACAACTTCCCTGGGCAACACATTCCAGTGCCTCACCACCCTTACAGTAAAGAATTTCTTC
>JANRGW010008906.1:0-28183 GCA_024733675.1 Psilopsiagon aymara | reverse complement strand
ACAGAGCCTTGGGTGACATGGTTTAGTGTGAGGTGTCCCTGCCCATGGCAGGGGGATTGGAACTAGATGATCTTAAGATCCCTTCCAACCCAAACTATTCTATGATTCTATGATGATTCTATAATCTAGTAATCATCCCAGGTGATCTGGGATAAATCCAGAGCCAACAACACTCCAGTGAGCACCCCAAGGAGCTGCTTGGGCCACTGCATGATAGACCATGCCCACTCTTCCTATGGAAAACCTCAAAGAGAAATGAGAGCTGGACGTGCTCCTTGAGGAGACTTCCCCACCCCATCAGCCTACTAGAGACTCATTTTTGTTTTCTATTCCTATTTCAGGAAGGGAAGGCAGAAGCTGGGCAAGCTTTGTGGCAGCTCAGGCCCCAAAACAGTGCTATGGTTTCCGAGGCCTGCTGCTTCCTAGGAGATGGGCTGCTCCAGAGGTGGAAGATCTCCTTATGGGATGCAGGAGCTCAGGTGGAGGAGGCATGCGAGGTCTGCTGATTCTGGTGATAGAGAGAAGTGTAGATAGGTCATCTCCATGCCTGGATCTCTGGAAGGATGAATGTGTCTCTGTGAGGATGGACTGTTCAGCCTTTAAAACCACGAACCTGAAGGGAGGAAGGAATAACACTTTTCTTCTAGAATAAATCTGTGAAAAATCATTGTACAAGCTCCAGAACACCAGCAATAATCAGCAGCAGCTGCAGACCCGTGCTTCTCTTTACACTTCACTCACTTTTTGTTGCTTTAATTTTCACTTTTAAAGGAAAAAGAATATTTTACTACATAAAACTGAGTATTTTAATCTAAACTATCTCAGCTTGCGGCTCTTTCACAGTGCAGGAGGAGACAGCCATTTCCATGCATCCCAGCAGGCACGCAGCATCACTTGCCACAGCCCGGGAGAAGCTGGGGGTGACTGATATCCTCCACCAAGATGTGGCTGTTCCACCACTGCAAAACTGGTCCCAAAGATGTGCTCAAAGAGCAATAATAATGCATTTCAGCAGTGAGCATGTGAAAACAGCTGATTCTCTGGACCATTTAAATATCCTGTATTTCTGAACAAAAGAGGGGTTTAGTGTTTCTTGTGCTAGAAAAACATACTGGAACATTTTGCCATCATTTTCTTTCACTTTAGCAAGGAAAAGGGGGATGTCAAAAGAGTCACTATACAAAATATATACTGTGCTGATTAAGGACTTCTTTTCTGTAGCATGGAGAGAGCAGCTTGAAGTTCACATTAAATATCTTTCCCCCTCTTATGAGATATGCCTTATCCAACCCAGAAGATACAGTTAACTATAGAAAGAATGCAGCCACTTTCTCAGGGTGGGAAAAAGAGGGAGGAAGGAAGAATTCATGCTAAAAGGTGAGGTATGAAAAGCTGATCCTGCAGATCCTGAGTATGAACCTGACTTGAAAGAAAACTCCTGGTCAGCTCCAGAGTTTCAAACAATCCCACAGACTAACAAGGCCCAGTACTGGCCCTGATCACCTGTGGGATGCAGACGATGACCAGCATTCCTTTCCCCCTGGAAGGCTGAGCCCATTTGCCTCCCCTCACCCATAAAATCCTAGAACAGTTTGTGCTGGATGTGATCTTTAAGCTCGTCCTGTTCCAAATCCGTGCCACGGGCAGGAACATCTCCCATTAGAGCAGGTTTCTCTAATGTCCAACCTGGCCTTGAACACTGCCAGGGATGGGGCAGCCACAGCTCTTCTGAAGCTCTTCTTCACAGCCAAAGCTTCCCTTTGCCAGTGCCTCAGCACCCTCACAGGGAAGAACTTCTGCACAAGAGCTCATCCCAGTCTCCCGTCTTTTAGATTAAAGCCATTGCCCTTGTCCTGTCATTTCATGCCCCTGTAAGAAGTCCCTCTCCAGTTTTATTGTAGGAACCAAAGCAATGATTATTTTGGGACTGGGAAATTGAAGAATCCCTGGGGGTCGGGCTGGGGTGGGCTTAAAAGCAACCTCAAAGGCCACCACCACTGCAGGCTGTGCCCTTTGGGGGCTGTGGAGCTGCGGTCAGTCCTGGTTGGCTGACAAACCCTGGACAGACCTTTGCCACTCGACTATTCCTTCATCATAGATGTGCAGGTGAAGGCACATGCCTTGGACCCAAACCCATCCTTACTGCTCATTTATATTCACTATGTATACTGCTCATATGTATTATGATGTATTTATCTATCATAAACATCAGGATGTTTGGGGTTCTTTTTCCCCCGATACTTGTCATTATTTTTGTTTGAAGAAGTAAAGCATCCCTCTCTTCCCATTGCCCCCTCCTTTCAGCCCAGCCCCAGGGTGGGCAGAGACAGGATAGTGCATGCGCTCCTTCAAATCCCTCCTCAACATATAGAGGGGTCACAGGGAGAGAAAAAAACCAACAACCCAGGGACATAAATTGGACACAGAAGGGCAGATGCAGACTGAACAGGAAACGCTGGCCCGAGGCGAAATGAAACAGCTGTTGCCATTGTTCTGCCTTCGCAAGCCCCGCATGGCTGGGGCTGCGGGAGCAGATGTTAGCAATTACCGCACATGAAAAGAAGGGCACAGGATTAGGCAAGTGACGAAAAAGCAAGGGGACCGCTGGATTTATCACTGCTGGAGTGAGGCAGACCCTCTCCAGAGGGTGTCTGCAGACAGCAAGGTCCCTGTTTCATTCCCAGTGCCATTCCCAGTCCCAGCCAGGGGCTGAGGCATTGGGACCTGCCAGCCGAGCTCCACCACCGCTCTGGAAGGACCAGGGCTGCCTGGGAATGCTTTTCCCAGGTGGTGCGTTGCAAAGGCAGCAGAGGAAAGCAGATCCCACCGCAGGGATCAGCTCAGGATCTTCCCTTCTTGGCAGTGGCGGTTTGGTCCCCTCCTGCAGGATCAATCCCAATGGGACAGTGGTAAGTGTATGGCCAAATTTCACTTCCTTTGCACAAGCAGGGAAACGATAAAAAAAGCAAGCAAACAAGACACAAGCTTTACATTCCTTGTGAAATTTCTTTGACTCTTCCATATAATTGAAATTGTAAAATTAAAAAGAAAAGAAAATAGAAAAATCCCTCACAGCTTTCTTTTTGTAAGGAATGATGAGTATTAGAAAGGTTTGTCAGAAGGTAAAGCATGTGTTTGCCATCTTAGCCCCTGATATGGAAACCATATGCTTAAATACCCCACCAAACATACTCAATATAACACTCTTCTTTATTAAAGGTGGTTTTATAAAAGCTATCCACCTTCCATCCACTGGTGACTCCCAAAGAGGTCACATATTCCTCATTGCAACTATCAATACATATTTGGCTAAATTAAACTCCAAATAGACTGTTTCTGATTATTATTGCAGAGGGAGCAAGAGGCCATCTTATTTTCCCTCACTGATAAATTAAAAGAACTGTAATGGGTGATTTCTGCAACCTGTAAAAGGGCAATACCATCTGTGACTCATTTAGTGTCGCTTTCAAGAAAATTTATTTGATTAATTTGGGCAGAGTATAGAAAGAGTATAGATTTATTTTTTTCTTTTAACTCTACGGCTGAAGAGAAAGAAGCCACAGTAGAAGAAAACTCTGACCCAGAATAAACATTTTGGGAATGAAAAATGCCTAAAATGTTATTTAAAGTGCAGGGGTTGCTGCCTTGCTCTTGAGATATCTGTTTTTTTGCCCTGCCAACTAGCAGACATGAGATGGCTCTAACAGGGCCCATGTCACAAAAGGAGGAATAGGCCAGAAGCAAACCATGAAAAAATGCAGAACTCAGATTTGCGCAACTCCGTCGTTCCTCTCTTTTGGAGTCGCAAGAAACCAATGGATCATCGCACTGGAGTAACACTTGCAAATATGCACATGAGATTGTTTCCTTCAGGTTGACAGTCAGGAACATCACCTTTTTGCCAAAAGGGCTGTTAGTTCATGCTAGTTAATCACAGCAGTGTTTCAGCACCTGAAAACACAAGTGAAGAAGAATAACAAGAAAGAAGAGGGAGAAAGGATGGTAATTTCCCATCCTTCAAACCAGGGGTGATGGTAGCAACCACAACATTACTACCTTTGTCTGGCCTGACAAGCAGGAAGTGGAGAAAAGATCAAAAGCAAGTGGAAATCAAAAGGATTAAGATACTGAAATTCTTCTCTTTTGCCACAGGCTGTCACCCTAGCTCCACGTATTGCTAAGCCAGGCTTTAATACTCTGTGCAGAGCAAAGAGAAATAGCTCTAAAAGTCCAGAAGTTTGCTCCTCCTGAGATTTAATTGGCCTGCAGGTTACCCACAACCTCAACTCCCCTGCTTGCAATTTGGAGAATAATATTAAAAGTAACGATAATAAATACTAATAAATTAATCTTTATAAGTGATGCCAAATTCTATGGGGCCTGGGTTTGGCACAAGTGGTCTGCCTCAGATGTGGGGTATCTAATGACATCTTTAATGTTGCAGGGTTTGTACATGGCAGACGGAGATGTCGTTTGCACTTAGACACAGGCTAAGTTACTTACAACTGTTGATATAACCAGAGGCTCGCTTTGGGCCAATGTTGGGGCCTGGCCAAATCTTGTTTAAATCAAAGTATGAATTTGCTTTAACGTCTCTGCACTGCTCTGCACTCACCCTGGGAAGAGGCAGGAGACAGGCAGTATTCCAGCCCACACAGATGGTGAGTAAAGCACCAGGGGTAATCTACTGAGATCATGAAGGATCTTTTAATTGACTCCAGTGAGCTGTACAGCAGGACCTTGGCAAGCTTGGTGCTGTACTTGGTTATTTGTACTAGATGACCCCACACTATCTCTTGTTCCTCTCTTCTGGGCTATTTTAAAGTCATCTATTTTGCTTTATAGAGGTTGGAGTCTGAGATTTCTGCTCAGTTCCCAGATCCATAGAGAAGAATGTGAAAGTGCCTAACCCCTCTACAACCAATGTGCAGTATATACCCGTACTGCTCAAAGGATCTGGGACAAATAGAGCCAAGTACCTCTGAGAATCTGGATCTTCCTTACAAGTTGGGACTTATCCAATTGTATTTTTGTCACAACTAACATCAACCCTGGGACAATCCCATGGGAAGTTCTCCATCGCCCATATCTAAAATGGGCCACCTCTTCCTCCACTGAGCTCTTAATGAATCAGTTTTACTACATCCCTGAAGATACTCATGTAGCTTACTCTCCTTTGAATATTTTGGACAAAACCACCCTCTCCAGATGGAGACAGGACAAGAATAGTGCCAGTTTCACCACTTGCTGTGGAAAACATAGACATTCACACTGTAAATGGGAAGAGAGGAAAACATGGACATTTGGGAAACTAAAACATCATAATGCAGTGTTTGGACCCCTGAGAAAAGGAGAGAAACCTGAGAAATACTAATTGTGACTGCTTGTCAAATATGTTGGTTTTCCTGGTTAATATCAGCTTAATCTGTACCTAGTTTACTAACTACAACCATCCTAACTTCTCCAAATATCCTTATTTGACTTAATGGTCAGATCAGAAATCTCTGCTGTAATTTATGCAAAGAAAGATTTGATGAGCCCATCACAGCTTTCAGTTCCTTTCGCCACAGAGGAACTCTACTGTCAGGCCTGAAGCTGTTCAAACCATTCATCTATGCTCTTCTTATACAGATTGTTTGGGTTTGGTTTGGCTTTCTCAGTGGCTCTCTACTGAGAACTGGATTCGTTTTGTCAAGTGCAAGCCGGGAAATCGAGAGAGGGAGTTGGGATTATTACTGGATGTGCTTCTCTAAACCTAATATTAAAAAAGGGGTCCCACTGATGCAGGAGAAAACAACACTTTTAATAGGGCTCAGTTAATCAGGTTTTTCCAAAGTAGTAAAAGGAATTAAATTTGACTTTATAGTAAATTGCTTTCGTTTGGGAACTGTGTATCGCTGTGTACATGGCATGTACACAGTAATCACACCGGCTCCTGACTTGTGTATTTCTTCATGCTGTTGCATCACACCAGACAGAGAGAAACCTCCCGTCTAATTTTTGCCCAGTGCAATTGCCTCTCCAGTAGAAGACTATCGGTGTCTGAATTTGCAGGTGACACAGTGGCTTGAGGAATTAAGTCTTAGCTTTTTCTTCCTCTTCCCCTCTCTCACTCTCTTGCTTGCTTTATTTTGCTTTCTGCTCTGTGGGCCTTTAGTCAAATACCCCACATACACACTCATCACTGGGACAGCTTCAAGCGCAATGCATGGGCATGTCTGGGCACTGTGTTAATATATCTGTCTCTCTCTCTGTAGATTATCCTCAGTTACTGTAATTCATAACTCCAGCCCTTTGTGTATATGCTTCCAGTCTGAAAATGTAATATCACTGCTAATTAAACAGTGTGTTAAGAAGTCAGCTGATAACTCCTCACAGCATCTAGGAATTAACCTCACCTGGGAGCAAGCTGCTGGTGGAGGCTCAAGTAAAGCTTACATAAAGGCGGGGAAAGGAAAAGACATCAAAGAACTAGTCACCACCAAAACCTCATCCTCCACAAATTCTAGGTGTGGAAATGTTTTTCAGACACAGGGTTCCTCCCTCCACTGGATTTCCAAATAACTATAATCATCAGAATTCCCTCTTTCACCTCCCGCTGGCCTGATTATCTCATCTTTCTCATTTGAACTTGCTTGTTATGAGAAATGCATTCATGTCCTTAGTGCTTTATTACTTCGATCCCAAAAAGGCTTAATTTGTTTCAGATAGTGCTAATTTAGCGATGCAGAGCTTAGGGACAGCATTAGCTTGGTGGTCTGCTTCCCCCTGTGAACAAGGTTTTGCTCCTAATCTGAAAGGCCTCCTTGGGATTTGTTTCATACTTCCTTTCCTGGAGCTCGCTCAGAAACCATGGGTTGATACAGGTGTATGGAGAGGACAGAGTTGTCTTGGCAGCTGACCAGTGCTTGAAATTCATGTCAGCTTTGGGAAGCTCATGTTCAGCAGCCTCCAAGTACTTTTTTTACCCCACAGTTTGCGTATTTAATGCATAATAAAAAGAAGAAGGTGTGGTATAAATAAAGAAATCACAACCCAAATTGGAATCGCTCTGAGGAGCCTCATGTCAAAATGCAGATACCAAAAACTACTAATCATTCTGGCTTTAAGTTTTAGGATGTTGCCAAAGGATATATTCTTTTGTCTATTTTTTATATATATATATATATTCTGTATGGATATACAGCTGAGATAGGAGATGGTTTCATTCTGAAACAGAAAAGAAGGGTGAATTTCAAGGGCTTCACAAGGAATTCATCCAGCTCTGAGGGTGGAATGATTTCACTCCTGAGTATTATTAATGCACTTCAAATCCTTGTTCTCCTTCCTTTTTTTACTTTCTTTTTGTCCACAAATCTTAATAATATGTTTGGAAACCTATTAAACTTACAAATCAAGACATGGGGTTAAAGGCAGCCCTGTCTAGCTATCCGATTATTTATAAAAAGATTATCATTAAACATCTTGTCGTGAAATGCTGAACCAGTGCAGAACCTGAAGAGCAAAAAAAAGTGCAGAAAAAATGGCTAATGTGTCTACTTTTTAATTAAATGTAAATATAATTTGTGAAGCTTATGGGTTTTAAACAGAGAAAATTTACTCTGCATAATTTCCTTTCTGGTAAACCCCATAGGCAGAAGTGTAAGTAGGGTTATTCAGAAGAATACTGTAGCTATTAAGCCAGTTGCAGCCTCCGGATCCATTGTAGCAGATGACTGACCCATCCAAGTTTTCACCTAAGGCTCCTAATTTACAATGACAACAGAGTGATTTTACGCATGAAAACAAACTTTGTTAAACGACCCAGTTTACAGCTCATTTGGGATGTCAGCAGATCTTTCATCTTTATTACTGCAGTCCAATAGCAGGGGTCTTATCAGTGCATACCTCATCATAATGGCTGAAACAGGCAAAAGTGAATTCTTAGTTATTTTAATGTGACAAGTAAATATAGACCAGTTACAAATACAAAGGCAGGATAAACATGCCTGACAATACAGCAATGCCTAAATTACTGACAGCTTAGTATTAAAAGTTCTGTCGTGGTTTCTGGTTCAAAGAGTTCCATAAAAATCAAAGTTAATTTAAAACTTAGCCATCCATGGGGATATTTCTCATTCACACAATGCAGGCTCTCTTGTACAGGTCTGTTTATATGTTTCAGCTATGGAGCAATTCTCAATTTCACTTCAAGAAAGCACCTATACTCAGTCCAGCAAAGCAATTAAGTACGTGCTTAGCCATGTGTTTTGATCAGGCATGTGCCTATAACTTGTCATCATTTTACCTGCCACAGCAGTTTGAGCCCCATTTACTTCTTTATTTGCTTGCCTTTTACTCTTAAGGCAATTAATTCCTAATGAGACTGTGGCACCAGGTTACGGCAGATCAGATGTAAAACACTACTGATTTTCTACCAGATCATGATCCAGCCAATACAAGGAGTCCACTAAGCATCACTGCCCAGAGAGACTTGAGAATCCTGACCCACCTATGGCAGTCCATGGAAATCTTTCCCTAATTTCATTAGGAGGGTAACCCACCGGTCCTTAACGGCAAGAGGAAGGAAAGAGGTCATGCTACCAGCAGGCTGGTGGTCCCCAACCCTACAGAGGCACTGTAAGAGATCAACATGAAGGATTACCAAGCTGATCTACAGGTTTGCAGGCTGATTGTCTAGTGAGCATGGGCACCACCATCAACCCATGGGCATGGTCCTGCAGCACGGGCAGGTTTCTCTGCAGTTCCAGTAATGGAAGAATTTTTTTCTATCAGTAATGTCAGAAATAAAATATGTTTTCAACAAATTGAGAGAGCAAAATAATTGTTCCAGTTACTGTCACATAATTACTGTCAAAAGGGACTTCTGGAGATTTCCAGTCTAATTTCCTCCTCAAAGTAGGGTCAACATTGAATTCAGACTGGGTTGCTCAAGGCTTTATTCATCTGAACCTTGAGAATCTCCAAGTATGGGGATTTCACAACCTTTTCTAGGCCCTGCTCCACTGCCCTCTTAGTCCAGCACCTTTATGCCACCGTTCTTCTCCAAGGCCTGCAGGACAGATCCTGGTCCAGCTTTCAGGCAATTTGGCTCCAGCTTTTGGTTGCCCTCTATTCTACGGATGCCTGCTATTGCCATCTACCTCCCCAGCTTTTCCCAAAACCCTGCTGCTTACGCATACCTCCTAGCTCACTCTCCAGAGCCCTGCAGAAGCCAAATACTTCCTAAGTAGGAACTGCTGGCCCTTCCCTTTCCCACACCAGAGAGACCTCTCCTGGCTCGCCATCATACGGCTAACACATGCTGTGTCTACACTGCCAGGAAGCTGTGATCCAGAGTGCTGCTCCCAGCTTGATCCCAGTGGTGGGGAAGTGGCTGGAGTATGTCTCGGGTCCCCATAGCCCACCTGCCAGGTTTCCTTTCCATCAGCAGTGGTTTGGGAAGGGGCAGAAGATGTAAGCTTCTGTCTGGCCCCAGCATAAAGCAGTGGGCAGCTGAGGTGCATAGCCAGACCAAAGAGCAGAAAGGCTTTCCTACACTGCATATTTTTCTGTAGGCTGTGCCCAGAAACAGGACAGGGCTGGCACCAGATTAGTCAGAGAGGAGGAAGGGAGGTCTGGCAGAAACAAATGCTTGTGGCTGCCTCTCTTCTCACCAAATACCTTCTTCTGCTCCTTCTCTTAACCCAATGAGTTGGGGCTCCAGGCAATAGTTTTGGATGCTTTTCCCTGAAACCAGCATCTTTCACAATAGGATGTTTCCTCCTCAGCCTGAACTCCAGGCTTGGTGCACCCTTGCCCAACTGGAATTTAACTCATGGGGGAAAGCCAGGACTCACCAGCCTGGTTGAGCTCTCCAAGGGCTGTGCTCTAGCCCTCCCCATTGCAGGAGGGACTCCACACTGGCTGCTTTTTCTCTGGACATCCTTCCACCAGGGGAATAAAGGAAAATCTCCTTCCCAGGTTGCAGCAAAGTCTTGAAACAGTCCTTTCCCATATCCTTGTCCCTGAAGTAGACAAGCAGGGCCCCTCTGTGAGGAGTCACCAATAGCCTCTATCAAGCTCATGGAGGCTTTGCTGCAAAAGGAAACATCTTTTCCCTGTAAGGAGCAGGGAGCCAGGACACAGAAAGGCATGTTCCCAGCTGCTTGTCTGGAGAGTCCGGCAGGGCTGTTAGAAGGAGGAGGAGGAGGAGGGTGTGGGAGAGATGGAGGCTAGCCTGTGATCTGAGTGTGAAAGAATCCACAGTTGAGCAGGATCAATAAAACAGTGCCGCGGCTAGCGACGAAGGTAGCAGAGAATAGGATGGTGGAGAGTAAAAAAGAAGGAGCCCCCCTACAGCTCCTGAGAAGAGAGGGGTAGGTAAAAAGGGAGCTTCGATACCACCAGGCCCACAGGAGACTCAATGGGTTGTCTCATTATTATGGTGAACAGAGAGAGCTCATGAGCTGGGAAAGATAGGAAGCTTTTATTTATTTTTTTTTTTCCCTTAAAGAGTGCAGCCTCTAGGAGGGTTTTTGCAGCTCAAACGCTTTTATTTTGTGCCAATTACTTGTACAGGGTCTGCATTATTCTCGTAATCAGTCTAAATGAAAGTCAAACATGAAAGATTCCTAACAATGAGCTAATTGGAATGCCATTACCATTTAGATTTAATAAGGTATTTGTAATAATAAACTTGCCTCGGTCTATAGAGTTGTCTTATTCCTGCTCAGATCTTGCAAGAGTGTAATAGTTGACATTTGTCATTCGTTCCTCAGGACACTGGATATAACCTTCAAAATGTTTTAGTCTTGCAGCACTTCGTAAATGTCAGGGACAGAAACAAAATCTATAGCTTGCTATTGTTCTGGCTGTGTCGAGCTCAGAGTTAACAGGAATTGTGTTAAAACTCAACAGCAGATTATATCCCACAAATCTTTCTTTATTTGCAGTCCAAACATCTTGTGGTTTAGAATGAGTCACTCAATGTCCTCTTATGTAGCTTCATTCATTATTTGCATTGAGGTCTTGCTGAGGAACTTCAGTCTGGTTCCAGCGCTGCTAGGTACTACACAAGCACGGAGGGTCTTTGCCTTGCATAGCTTAAGATCTAAGCAATTAAGTCAACGCAAGCTCTATCCTGAAGCCAAGATGTCCCATCTACAGATATAAAAGCTAATTAGAGCTCCATGTGTAGTTACTTTTGAGAACAGTTCACAAAAAAAGAGTGGTCTTGCTTTACCTTTATGGGCGAGCTGTTTTCACATAAAGCATATGTGAGCTCAAAGACCTGGTCTCACCGTGCAGCCGGGGATGTTTTATTCAACTGTAATTCATACAACAAAAGCGATGCATAATCTTGGTAGGTATTTCTTCTATTATGAAGGAAAAGAGCTTGGCATGAGCACTTTGTGCAGTCTGAGGGAATTCCCCTAGGAATAGACTGAAAAGGCAGAGGTCGAGCAGGTGTGTGTACGTGTAGGAAGCAGAAAGATAAAGCTAAAACAGCCGAAAAGCCAACAAAGACTCAAGGCAGTGCAGATAACAGTGGAAACAGGGTGCTAGGTGCATTCTTTAAAATCAATACATTGCTTCTCTGTCCTTTTTCTCACTCTGGAAAAATGCTACAGAAATTTCCCTCCCAAAAGAGACACAATAAACAATCAAAGGAGCAATGGAATACTTAGTTCCTACTGTAACAGGAAGAAAACCCACCCAATTTCCTAGTGCCACAGCTCAGCGTGAAGAAGCGCTACCTATCTGATAAACTGTTCTGCCATTAGCCGCGGGTGAATTATGTTCTGCTGACACTCTGTGGTCCCAGCAGCTAGTCCTGAATGGTCTGACTCAACAGAAAACTTTGCACAATAGCTCAAATAAACGTCAAATCATTGGAAACTGGCAAAGACCATGGAAATTTGGAATGTTCCTTTTTGAGGACAATCTCTTAATGCAATCTGACACTGGGGATTCAGCTGAACGTTCATAACGTCCAGGAAATTCTAGGCACAGTTGGTAAAATGACCAATACTCCTTATAAACATACTTTTTGCTCAAATTCTATGTCCTTCATGCCAAAAGACTTTTCAGAAACGCAGGCCAACAATCAGTGGCCTTAAGTTAACCATATGCCTGAGCACTGTGCTGGATTGTTGGAGAAGGGCAAGGAAGCATGAAAATCAATAGCTTCTCAGGATGTTTTCATAGAAGACAGTTGGTCTAAGAGTTAAAATGTGAGCCTAACATTCAGACATTCTTCCTCTTGATGGCCTGGTCAAATTACCTCGTCTTTTCCTGATTCACTTTGCACATTAGGAAAAAAACCAATGATTGTTAGTTAGATCACAGTGAATTTGGGAAGCTTAATTTTCTGAGAGGTGTTTTGGGATCCTTGTATGAAAAGTGCTATAAATATATACGTTCTTAGTAGTATTTAATTTACTTCCTTTACAATTCCTTTGAGCCAGCACATGTTGCCAAAAATGCAATATTCTCCAAGATGTCTTTTATTCTTATATCTGTCTGGAGTCCAGGACATATCCCAGCCTCATAAAGCATCCGATATTGATGTATCCGCAAGCAGTGTGTATATATATAGCTAATACAATCAGACTTCTCTCCCCCCGCAGGAACCGTACAAGATGGACGTGCTTAGCAAATGAGGCAGCTGTTCAGTTTTTATTTTTATGCTCATTGTTTGCCGTGCAGCCACATGTCTCATGGAGTGCATACCATCCAACCTTTGTAGTGAATCAGACAGGGCTCCACCATAACTCACTCACTTGGAGTATCCAGCTCCGCCTCACTCCCTATTCGACATACATATGTGTTCGCGTAATCAAGGACTGGATCATCAGAAAACTTTAACTTTGTAATTTCCAAACTTTGTTTTCCAGCCTCAGATTTTGCTTTCCATGGAAGTTTTTACTGAAAATAACTAGGGATGTAAGGCTTTTTAATAGCAAAAAAATCCCCTGAAGAGTCGCATCACATCCTGCAATTAAAAAGCACCACTGTCTTGCAGAAGCAAGGACATCTGTACATGAGCATCAGCTAGTCCCTTTTGTTGCATTACTGAAATAACCAACACATGTCCAGGGTTGCTTCTTCTGCATCGTGTCATGGAGAACATGCCCAATAAACTTTCATTAAGTTTCCTAATGAAGTTTGCAGCAGATCTGCCTATGCAATAAATGACCAATTATTCAGTGTTTGGTAACATCAAGATTATCACTTTTTATCATCTGTGCTTCCCTCTGTTTGGGGAAATTGGGGGGAATATGTATAAAGCATCACTATTTTTTATACCCCCCTGTTTTTACAGTAATATATTTTCATCCATTTTACAAAATGACTTTGTTCCTAGTTTCTATCACTGGACCTAGTACAGAGACCTTGAAAGTTTGTTAAGTTAGACCAACTCACAACTCAGTAGTTGTATCTGTCCTGTGGTTTCTAAATAGAATAGTCCTGATAGCTTTTACTGGTTATCCAAACAACTTGGGACTAGACTAGAGAAACAGAGAAATTTGAGTTTAGGAGACCACAGGAGAAGAACAGAGGAATCACAGCACTGGAAGCCAAGTTCCCTACCTTTTGCATCTTCCAAGCCAAACACATACAAGGAGGTGGCAAGAAAGCAGCAGCTTATGTAGAGGCAGAACAAAAGGCCAAGGGCTTTGTCTTGCAAAGGTTTACGCACACTTATCTTTACACTTTCAATTAGGCCCAGTAATTTTGGTAGTACTTTAGCTTCAGGAGGCCTCTGAGCATGCAATATTAGGCTACTGCATTAGCAAGCACTGTGTTAAACTGCTGCAGAGAGCAAACTCCAGGAGGGAACAAAGCGTGCTGCAGAGGCTCATGAACTCAGCTGTTGCTGAAGGCAGTGCTAAGCAGGCAACATAGACTGTTGTCTCCTGCTTGTTAGAGGCTATGGTATAATATGGTATAATGAATGTTTCCATAAGCATGAGTGGTTTTTTACATCCCAGAGTCTCAAGTTTAAATCATGTAGATGCTGGAGAAGAGAGCGAAGAAGGGGTCAGGAAGATACCTAGAGAAGTACATCTACGTGATCTGACTTGGGCAAAAATAGCCTGATGAGTTGGAAAGTGCTGGAGTTAGGCAGTGCTTGTCACAGCACCCCATCTCATCCAAGAGCAGGATTGTCACGAAGTGGAGCACCAGGAGGTCCTTAGGAGCACACAGTATTTTGCCAGCGTTGCAGTTTCAGGTCCCTTCTCTAAGCTGTAACTGTAACTTCACATTTCCCCTGTCATTGACCCGTAGGCATTCCCAGAGGTATTGACTGCCTCTGACACCCCATTCCTGTGAGGAGTGCACATCTCCATCTACACCCCATTGAGTGCCCTACCACATTCTGCTTATTGCATTTAGCAAAGACAGTGCTCAGATCTGGAGGGTCTGGGTCCTTGATCACAGTGCCCATATCATTAGGGTGTTCCTAATTATCTGTCTTTACCATATGAAGCACAATAGGGCCCACTATTCTGACTGGGCCTCTAGGATCTGTTCTAGTATAAATAGTAATGACTATAATTATTAATCATTACTGTGATTATATGATTATAATTAATAATCATTATAATGAATCATTATAATTACTCTATTTAATGACAAGCCCTGCTTCCTCCAGTGAGCTGCAGAAGCACAAAGGATGAGCTGTTGTGTATATTTTGTGAATCTCAAGCACTTCTCTACTTACAAATCCAAGTGTCTTTTGTTTGTTTTAAGGACTTCCACATTGTATTTCATTTAGAAACCTGCAGCTGCCTTGAACTGTGACCAGTGGAGTGCTGCTACCATATGCAAAGTCCTTTGCTTAAAATCCAATCGAATCATGAGCAAACAGAGATTGGCAAGGGGAAGGAATGCGCATATGGATGCTACTTGAAGGGTGGAGAGCCAGATATGCCTAATATTGCATTTTTCGATCTCAGATTTACAACTGAAAGTAATTCACTTCATTGAAGAGCTTTTTCAGAAAGCCCAAATGAAACAGCAAATGTAGAGGCTGCAGGCACTTGAAAGAGAGACGGTTCATCATGCCCCACCACTTGGCTCTTGGGGTCTTTGGGCACAACTACTTTGCTGCTATTTGCTCAGGACAAGGGAGGCAAATGTATAAAGATCATTAATGGATTTTTTAGACCTCATTTAAGGTGCAGAAATTTTCTTCCTTGATGATGTGTGTGCCCCAAGCCCAGGTGGCTGAGACATGTGAGCTGTGAGGCTCAGTATTGCTGGTGAAATATCCAAAATCTGGTCAGCAGGACATGGCTGCTCCCTGACTTGTGGCAGAGGGTGTGGAACAAGCGCCCTTGGGGAGCCTGCTGGAGTCACTGGCTGCATTGCGTAGTTACTTTCAGTTACTGGGCTGCTGTGAGTCACCAAACTCCTTCCCAAGCATGAAGAAACTGATCTCGCAGAATGTAAAATCCACCCAGGAGATGGCATTGTTTAGGATTAGCATTTCATTCTGGCATGCTGGGAAGGGGGACCACACAGGAATGAGGACAAAGCAAAGGAATCCTGTCAGGTTTTTGAGACAAAATGTTTGCTAAGGTTTAGTTGATATGATTAGATTCAGTGCTGGTGACTTTAAAATCTTATTATCTATTAGCATCGCCAGATGCATGCTTTTGAGATGGTGTATTTCTGACTTACTGTAGCAATTGCTGCAATAAGAAGGGTGCAGTTAGCAAAAGAGCTGCTGTTGCCATTTCTATGTTACTAAATACAGTGGTAATATAGGGGAACTCCTTCATTGCCTTCTGATTTCTTGGCATTTCATACTTTTTATGTACTTTAGAAGGAAAGGAGTAGGAAAAAGGCCTTTCTCTGTTTCTGTATCAGGAACAAGCCTGCACACAGCTCTCCAAATTTAGTTACACTAATGGAAAGTGAGAACATCTACCCAGCAGCTCCTTTGTAAGACAAGTAAAGAAAGAGAAGGAAACTGGTGTTCAGAACATTGTAGAGTGATCACTTGGGCCACTTATAATCAATGAAGTCTGCTTTAGGTTTGCACTGTTTTAAGATTAACATGTGGGTCTAGAATTAGGTCAACAGAAAGATAAAGACTGATTTTACTTATGATATCTTTGCTATGTTAATACTGAAAAGTTAGGCTTTCCAGAGAGTGCATGTGCAGGATGTCCCTGTGATCCTGAGTAATCTGATGCTCTCTGTAATCTCATGCCAGTGATAACCTGGCCAGTGGCAGGGGGACAGTCAAGGGGCAGGTCTGAACTTGGAGTGGAATTTAGCCATTATTTACCATATTCGTATTTGCAGTGATTGGTAGGCACTATATATTGAATGTAAGGAATAAAAATATGGGGGCATAAATCCTGAGCTTTTTAGTGTCTAATTCCATCAACTACTGGCTAGAGTCAGGCAAAAAATAACTGCCTGAGTCTGGACTTGGGATTCTCTATTGAGAAAGCAATGATCCTTCAGGAAAGGTCCTGATAAATCCCAAAAGAACAGCCCATGGTGGGACAGACAATGTCTTCAGGCAGGATGTTTTCTTTATACCACATGCTCTGAGGTGGTGGGAGCACAGAGGAGGTGGGGCCTAGGGCAATCAGAGCTTCTTCTCCCAAATGTGTGGATGTATAGATGATTTCATTACCAGGCTGTTTAGGAGGATTTCTAATCTCTCTTCAGCCACTCATTCTGACATCTCTGATGTGTGATACCATTTAGACTGAGGAGAGAATCCATTTAAAGCCTAAATACTCCAGTTACTTTTTTTTAGATGCCTGGGAGCAGCATTCAAGCATATGATGCTTTTAAAACCATACTATATTAGAGGCCATGGGGTGGGGGGGTGGAGAGGGTGGGTGAGAAAGAATGTTAAAGTACATTGTATTTTGAAGGATGTGGTTTTCAAACTGACAGGAATGATTTTTAACTGGAAGTGTAACCTAATACCTGTCAAGGTTTCCAGACTGAGGTGTGTATTGCGCCAGATACATGCAAGCAAAATATAAAGCTGGGGCTGTTCAGCTCCTCTCCCGACTGTGTGACAGCCTCCTGTGAACATCTGGCAGTTCCTTGCAGGAACCGGGAGCTCCCAAACGCTGCTCCCAGCCTCCCTTCAAAAAGCCAGGCTTGCTGAGCCCTGTATGGGCTGCTAATCAAAACGGTGACTTCGGCTGTGAATGCAGCTTGAATAGACTGGGGAGGGAGAGGGGGGAAGACTCTCAAACTGCTTCTTCCAAATCACTCGAGGCTGGCAGTTAGGTTCTGTGATTCACAAGTTTACTCTCTTGTTATAAATAAACATTTTCATGATAGTGTCACAGAGACCAGGCTTGAGAGCCTTGCTAATGTGTTTTTTTCTTTATTCTTGGCTTATCAGTGCAGTTGAAAGACACACTCTCTTGCCTCCTTATACTTTTTGCCAAGCCACAACCACAAACCATCCTTACAACCCCAAAGCGCTTTTGGCAGTTGTGACAGAGAACGTATGGCTCATGTGGTAAAATGTGCTGGCAAGTTCCCCATAGGCCCCATCCAGCCATCTCTTATGTGAAGAATTTGATGCCAGACAGCAGCTGTTGCGCTGAGACTGCCCAGTATCACCCTAACTTGTCCAATCTCATCCTTTCTTTTCTATTCCCTGTCTCCACCTGCTGTTTTCTTTTCCTATTAGTGTTTTGTTCCTTCTCTTTTTTACATCTTAAATGTAAAAAGAAACTTAGATTGGAAGTGCTCTGGGGCAGGGACCATCCTTTTGTTCTGGGTTGCTGTCTCTTGCCACAGAGGCTGCTTGCCTGGCACGACAGTAATGCAAAGAGTTATGCCAAATAATACAGCTGGCGCCCAATGATCTCTGGCAAGTTGTGTGGTGGGTGACCTGAAAGCTGACTGCTGTGGGTAAAAAACACAGCTCCAGGGATCCTTTTAATGAACTTTTTGAAGGTAATGCATCTCTGCTTTACCTAACTGAAAAGTATTTGCATAGCAGAGGCCTAACGGGTTATTTTATTCCATTTTGGCTGCCTGTGTGTTGTTTGGTAGTTGTTACTGTTTCTGATCTCAATTGCAGAACATGTTTATGGCTCAGGAAAGTCGCCTGACAGACAGCCTTAAGGGAATAGTTTGCTCAGAAACAATGACAGTCTGCATCTACTCCAGAACATGTCTGACAGCAAGAAACGTGCTTGGAGCTGAAGGTGGTGAAGCAGGCTCCAGTCTGATGTGGTTGAAGTCTCAGCTTTTTTCCTTCCTTTTCACCACAGAGATATATATATAGTGTCATTGTCAGAAAGGGAATTTGGTAGTAAACTCCCTCCTCCGAGCTCACATGGTCGTTTTTTGATGACTTGCTAACTGTTTAATTGTTCTAAGCATGAAAGGAGGTTTTCTATGGCAAGCAATGTTTATAATGATGCAGGAGCTCAGAGAGAAAGTGTTGCAATGTAATTCCTAAACTGTGTACATGGGACACCTTCACTGTGACCACATATGTCTTGCCCCATGATTTGCTTTTTGACATTGTTGACATTTCTGTCTCTATACAAGTTACGTATAGCATTGCATGATGATGCATTTGTTTAAGACTCGAGAAAAAAAATGAGAAATACTATTTTTGAGCTAAATGCAATCACCTACCTGAAGGGTACCTGAAAGAGGATAGATTTAGATTAGCTAATAGGAAGAAGCTCTTCCCTGTGAGGGTGCTGAGGCGCTGGCACGAAGTGCCCAGAGAAGCTGTGGCTGCCCCATCCCTGACAGTATTCAAGGCCAGGTTGGATGGGGCTTGGAGCAACTTGGTCTAGTGGAAGGTGTCCCTGTCCGTGGCAGGGGGTTGGAACTGGGTAAGGTTTAAGGTCCCTTCAACCCAAACCATTCTAGGATTAAATCATCATACAATAAGATTTAATCTTTCACCCTGAGTATCAAGAAACATTTTATCACAGATTTTAGTCACAGCAGAAAACAGTTCATATCCAGTGCACTGGAGTTAAGAGTGTCCTTTTGTCCTCAGCTTCACCATTTCTCACCTTATTGCTTGCTGTAGATTAGACACATTCTCTTCTTGCTTTGTTCAAGGCACAGGCACTTACTTTGCCATGTTACTTCAACCACTGTGTCAGGGATTGTCATCTGTGCACTTAAGAGGAGCCTGGCATAACTGAGCCGTAAACCTTGAAGGGGTCCACTAAATGTTATTGCAAGGCAGATGAATATCCATAACCATATGCTCCTCTGGGAAGGAAGCCTTTTATATGCCAGAGTATCAGATTTCCATAGAACTGTACATGGCTTCAGTGAGTAGAGCAATGATTCAATTAATTGCTGGGGTTCCTCCAAGGTACCTTGCAGTTTGCACACAGAGCTAAAGCAGATTGGATACGCAGGTTCCCTTCTTCCTCCCTCCCTGTCCATTTTGGGGTGCCCAAAGCAACCGAGAATCATCTCTGGACAAGTCAAGAACCGTATTTTCCAAGAGCCTGGCTGCCCCCCCAACGCTTGCAGGGGCTTTTCCACCTTCTGCTTCAAACAGGGTCAGCCACAAGTGGGCACTGTCCCACTGCGGCGTCCCCGCAGACCCTTGATAAGCACAGACAGGAGCAGGCCGGGGGTCTCAGGGCTCTGAGGTTTGCTCCCAGCCGTAGGAGCAGAGCTCTCCACACAGAGTAAACCACAAGGAGTAAGTGTAATTCGAGGATGTGCAGCTCCACTGAGGCTTTCCGAAGCTTACTTTTGTATGCAACGTTCCGCCCATGGTAGCAGGGACAATGAGAAGGTATTTAAACATAAATGATGCTCATTTCTTCATCAGCACCAATTTGAAAAGCAGTTATTTCTGGATATTATTCTCTCAAGCACACACCCTGTGCACTATGCTGGATGGCTCGTCTTTTATCCTGACTTCCTTCCAAGCTCTCATTCCTCAGCACTTCCAAGTGTGCCACTCCACTTGATGCTAATGCTTCTCTTGGTTTCTGTCCATATAGGCTATACCATTTACCATTCGTGGGAAGCCTCCCATTTACTAAGGCTGTAATGTTTTAGCCATTACTAACATTTGTCGCAATTAAGGCTGCCACATAGTTTAGCCGAAGACATGATTGTGCTGCTTGCTGCTGTCTCCCATTAGGAATTTAGTTGCCTAAAACTTTCCATGCTGTCCAGCAGAGCAGAATGGGCTGTTGACGGCTATGTGCTATTTTTTTCAACTGCACTGGGATAGAAATGGGTTTGGTAAAATATTTTCACACTGAATTGCAAATGATCCCATGCAGCTATTCTTTTCTTCTCAGCAAATAGTTTCCATCTCTGGTCTCCAAACAGTTAAAGGAAAGGCAGCCAGTAAAATGGAGATCCCTTTAATCCTGGGATAGTCAATCGCAAACAGAATAGAGGACACCAACCTCTTTTTATTTGTGATTTAGGACCTGGAGGTGAAAAGGCAATATTCCTCTGCGAGATGCATCTAGCTAAACAGATGCTGAACCTCCTGTGCTCTTTTTAGTCCGCTTTTCCAGTTTATGGAGAACAGAAATATTTACACACCAAAATAAGCCTCTTGCTCCCTTCAAACTTTACTTCCAAACCAGGCGGCTCCAGCGCAAAGTGCCTGCATCTCTGGGTTTAAAGTGTATTTACCTGTCCAGCCAGAGGTCCCTATATCTGTCAGTAAAGCAGAGTGTGACCCCACCAATGCAAGGGAACTCGGCTATCCCCGTGGCTGCAGGGGGATGCTTGGGGGAGCCCCCGGGGAGGCGCCGAGGCCAGAGGGGTGCAGACCGCTCTCCTGGGGTGCTGGAGAGGAAGGGGGGAATTCTGGGGCCTGGGGGGCAATGGCTATAGCAAAATAGCCTCCTTGAATGGAGGGAGATTGTTGAAGGGAGCAAAGCTCCACTTGAAGGTATTTGTAAACGGGGTTGACACGAAAGGAAAGCCGCGGCCTCGTTTCTATATAAGGAACAGAGCTGAGGGTGCTGCGGGGGGAGCAGGATGGAGCCGGGCCAGAGGGGGACATCCCTCCGCATGTGCAGTAAATCGGGGCTGCGGCCCGCACCCCCAGCCCCCGCAGCCGGGCTAAGCCCTGAGCCCCTACCCCGCGAAGCCCCGCAGGGGCTGGAGGATCTGCAGCACCGGCTCTCACTGAGGGTTGCCCCGGGGCAGGAGTGGGAAACCTCGGGGACCTCGAAACCTCCGTAGGGCTCGGAATGCGTGTAATACGGAAAGGTTTATTCGTACTCCTGAGTCCTGCTCTTTAGTTTCTTCCATCTGTGGCTTTATCCAGCCTGCTGCCCCGCGGCCTCGGTGAGGGGCAAGGGGAACGACGGCGAACGCTTGAAACGCCGTCTGCTAAAGAAACATAACCGAGCGCTCGTACAATGGGCTATTTTCCATCGGTCTTGTAAAGAAGGGTTAGCTGATGGCTTGAAAACTCCATCGAATACCTGCACGGACCTAAGTATAAATATTATTTTTCAAAAGAACAATACGTAATTAAAAACTAATATTTAACAAGTTAAACGCCTATCCTCTAGGAAATAACAGCCTTTCTTCGCAAAACCTCCGAGATTGAGTTAGCTTCCTCCTGTAAAATGAGGCCAGATTGAATTCTCCAAAGATCAGTGAGATCAAGTATTTCAGCGCTCAATTTACAGCTCCGGGGTATGTGGGACCCTTTCCCAGCTATCTGGGTAGGCTAGGAATAACTCCGAGAAGGAGGAGGGGGGAGAAGGAAGGAGAATTCATTCCCAAACGCTGCAGTAACACCTGTAGTATTTCCTTAACTCACTGCGGCGATCGCCAGGAGCGGGTTTCTTTGCAGCAGCGCGCAGTTAAACTGCAAGCGGGAAAACGGCACAACTCTTACGAACAAACAGATAAACCAACAGATCAACGCATCAGATTCGCTCGTTTGTAGGAACAGCCCTAATTTCGGACGATCGCTTCTTGAGGCGGTTCTGTGCGGTTGTGACACAAGAGGGGGGACGAGGCGAGGTGCCATCTCCGCACACATCCTCTCGTGTTGATGCGTGGACTTGCTCGCAGGGCTGGAAGGAGCGAACTACAAATAAATCTGTTAGTTTCACTGGTTAACATTAAAAGCAAAATTACATTATATCTCCTGATAGGGTCCCGCTACCCCGGAGGTCGCTCCCCGCTCTGTTGCCAGTGCAACCACTCCAGCTCCCCTCCGCATGTCACACCTTCCCCAAACCCTTCGCGAGCTTTTCCTCTTCCTTTCCCCGAAATAACAGCCAAAAGGGAGACAAGACCTCCCACAAGCGGAGACGGGGCAGCCCTGCTCCCCATCACTTCCTCTCCCTGCCTGCAGCCGAGCCCCCGCTGCCAGCTCCTTGCGCTGCCCATGCGATTTTCTGCGGGCAGCTCTGCCCTTGGCTTGGCTGCGCTGTGCTGGGGTGCGGGGAGCCTGGGGAGCAGATTTTCAGCGGCGAGGCTGTGCCGCTGCACTGCGTGCAGAGCAGAATCCTAGCAGCCTCCCGCATGCCTTCCTCCAAGGAGGTCCAGGCTCCTGCCCTGCCTCCACCAACCCTTTGCCCTTGGCTGTGGGGAGCTCTCCCTTCGCCGGCATCCCGGAGCTCCGCTGCCTCTTCCGACCTGCGATCAAAACCCCCCTTTTTTTACCCTATCATATTTATTTATTTACTTTAATTCTCCCTGTAACTGTCTGTGCTAAGTAAAAAACAATCGGAGGTAGGCGATTTCTGGAGAGAACCGCCGTGTGCACGCTCGTTTGCCCATATGGAGAAAATTATCCCTCCGGTTCAGATTTTCGTTGGATTGCAGCATCAAACAGCTCAGATCTAGCAAGAGCCGGGAGAAGGGGTCACTTTCGATGTCCGGCTGCTAGTCCTGAACGGGGAGCGAGGAAGAAGATGGCTCAGGGGCCGCCCTGCCTGCTGCCGGCAGCCCCGGGCCGTGCCGGCCGAGAGCACCGTCTCCAGCGCAAAGCCCCGCCGCTGCCCTGGTCCCTGTCACCGGCGGCTTCAGCACGGCCCTGACACTGGATCAGTGTTTCTGGGTGCTGACAGAGCGGTCTGGCTGCCGTGGACAGCGCTCTGTGTCCTCTCTCAGCCCTGTGCTTTCCCGCGGAGCAGGGTGCGCGGAAGCGGGAGCCGCGCTTCTGCGGTAGGTCCCCGCAGCTGGCTGACCTTCCCTGCGACGGGAAGAGCCATGTATCCCCCCGTTTGTGGGCTGCACAGACGGCAACTTTTCTGAAACTTCGAAACAAGAGTTTTCCGTATTTCTTTTTCTTTTCCGGGAAATAAAGTAAAATAAATAATAATAAAATAAATTTAGACAATAAAAGCGCCTTTAGTTCTGAGCTACTCCAGGAAGCATACAAAACAACGTAACGGAGAGGTAGCCCGATGGGCTCACGCACACACAGTTGAAGGAAATGCCTCCACGTATATATTTTACATACATTATGCATGTAGAAAAAGCCACCCCGGGCCTGGGGGGCCTGAAGCATCCACGGAAACCGCTGATGTTGCTTTAGGAGCTCTGTTTTATAACACTCTGCATGACTTCTCCAGCGAGCACATCCCTGAAAGCCTGAATATTTGGGAACACACATCAGCAGGGGAAGGAATTCAGCGAGGTTATGCGTGTCAGAGAGGGATACTTATGTTCCTATTCCAAGATGCCACTGCAAGCAATTATGTACTTCAAGTCCTCTGGAAAAAAAAAAATGCATGATTTAAAATGAAATACGTATTAATTAGGTTCCTAAATGACACTTTAATGTGGTAATACTGAATCGTTAGAAGCTTGCAGAATTATTTGAGAGTTGTTGCGTCTCTCTTACTACAAACTCCTTCTGCATCATGCGGGCCACTGAGAGATTGATATCTCGGGTGGACGGAGGGGCTTGCGGGAGGGGGGGGTTGCAAAGTGAACCCACCCCCAAAAAGAAAACCCTCTGCTCTTTGCAAGCTTGAATTTTCCCCAACGATGGGAAACACTGAACGCCAAAAAAAAAAAAAAAAAAGAACACCTCCAAAACGGTCCGAACACTGAGCAGAGGCACCCAGAGCAGAGGTAACTTTTCTCCTCAACCCGGGACCCAAGCGACTGGGTCCGCAGCTGCCCCATGAGGAGGGACCTGCTCCGATAGCAGAGGTCTGGGAAGGGTCTTCCCGCTGCGGGAGACCAGGAAGGGAGGTGAGCAAGGCACCGTCTGATGCATAAAACCCTCCATCCTATAGAAAACGGGGACGACCTTCCCTGTTGCCCAGCAAAACGCTTCGTGAAATGGAAAGCGAACGTGCTTTGGCGGGCTTGCAGGATCGGGCGCTCCAGGAGCACGTTAAAAAGGAATAATTATTAAAATTGAATGCCGGAACGAGAAACTAAAACTACTCCAGTAGTAACAAAGAGTGCCGAACGGAACTAGCGTTAAATAATAGTGTAATTTTCTAGTTTTCCTTAGAAACAAAGCTTTTAAAGAAATGTTTTAGTTTGCCTTTTTCCTTCCCGCTACCGACAGCCCTGCGCTCAATCCTGGCGAAACTTTAGGGAAGTATGTAACTACAGCCTCTTCCAAGGCTTGAGCCTTCCCTTTGCTGCCTCGGGCTGGGGGCATCGGTTGGACCAGCGGGGATCCGGTGGGACTTGCGGGGGCTCCAGTGCGGGACCAGGGCGGCAGCTCCGCGCCTTCTTGCCGGCTGCAGAAGAAGCGCCCGGCTGCGCCTCTCAAGAGCGGCACTGATGAGGAACATGAATTGGGGGTAGCTGGGGAGACAAGAGCCCATGAGATAAGGCTGTTCCACATCGCGCAGGGCGGCTGAAACTGCGCACCCTCGGGGTCCATCCCCGCCCTACTCTGGCCAGTTAACGTCCCGCCCAGGTGGAAACCGGGGGTTTATGTCGTGGACGGAGAGTTTTGGGATGCATCGTATTCCATCAAGAAAAATACAGCTCCCAATGTGAGAGCTTCCCCCGTGCTTTTACCACGCAAACGTAACCTCGGCCCCAGTTCTGGGAGCCTCGGACACCATACGAGACGGCTGGAAGATTCCCGTGGGATGCTCAGAGCCCGGCCACCTGCAGTCCCTGCCCAGCCTGCAGCTCTGCTCGGGTTTAATTTGGTTTTTATCGAGTCTGGGGAGTTTTCACCCCGGGAGAGCCCCCCCTAGATTTAACAGAGATACGGTCAGGAACCCGCGAGACAATGCTGCTGAGGTATCAAAACGACGGGCAAAGCCGTTTAATCTGCGAGGTTACTGTCCGGCAGCTGGAAACAGGCAGCAGCTCCCGGCGTGCGGTACCGGGGACGCCCCGAGCTCTTCCGAAGCCGCGGCAGCTCCGCGCGGGCCGGTTCCTGTCGGGATGGAGCCGACACGTCAACCCGCTGGGCGGGCTGGGGAACAGGCTCAAAACTGCCTCTCCCGTATGAATGACGGCGATAAGTGGCCATATGTGGCTTGTAGCACGGAACGATTTTGAACGAGGGGTGAAAATGAGAGCAGGGCCGGGCCGAGTTCCCCGCGGTGACAGATTTTAGAGGGGCAGGCGGTCTGTTGGGGGGGGCGGGGGCGGGGGGTGTTATTCTAAAAGCTGGGCTTAAAAAAAGCGCTGTGGCGACGGGTTCCGCACTGGGGAGAGTTTAAAATGCCTGTGCATGGACGTGTATGCGCACACACCCACACCCTGTGCCCTTCCAAAGCCCCCCCGAACGCCCCAATGGATTAAACATATCTAAGTATGTAACTATATGAAGGGGTCTTAAGGCTCCCTCGTGTCAGCTCAGTTCTCAGCCTGCGCAGCTCGAGGCTGCAGTCGGGCCCTACCCGAGGCCACTGCCGACGGCGGGGCCGCGGGGCCGGCGGGGATTCCCCGATGGCCAGCAGGGGGAGCTGCCGCCCCGCGGATGCGCTCCGAGACCTGCGTCCGCTGCTGCCTCCTCCGCGCCCCGCGCAGCGGGACGGGAACAGGACTGGACAGGGCAAGGGACGGGCAGGGGATGCTCGTCGGTACCGTCCCGGCGAGGTGTGCAAAGCTGCTCCGGTGTTTTCTCCAGCTTCCTCCGCACATGTTGACATTCAAAGTGAGCCGGAATCTGGCAAGGATGGGCGCCGATTACGGCTTCGTGTGTAAACCCAGCGATTTCGTTTTTTTTCCCCATGCCCCGCGTTAGTAACGTCATTTCGGGACCGCAAACCAAATGCATAAGTGAAAATAGATGCGAGAAACAAAGCCGGGGATGCCTGCGGTTCTTGAGCGACAGGCCGGTTTTATACAGAGTGGAACGCAGGGAACCGACGGGGGGTGCTCGGCCAGGTGGTAGGGGGGTCGGAAGGGGGGGGCAACGATGCTCTGAATTAGCATCGAAAAAGTAAAAACAAAGCGACGATCCCGGGTTGCTCCGGTGGCCGGCTGGAGGAAACCCGGGCAGCGGGCCCGTTTCATGCAGGCGCTGAAGCTCCGGGCCGCCGATGATATGGGCCCTCGATGACAGCACCAGCGATGGCCCAGCTTAGCAGGGACGAAATAGAGAGGGTGAGGATTTCAGGGATGGTGAAAACACCCCGTGTGTGCGCCCCATTCGTGAGCCCTGACTGCGTGAAGAGCGAAGCCCTATACACTGAGGTTCCTCGTGCTTGGGGAGCCAGGGCCGGCACCGACAATCCCTTGGATGAAATCCACCTGCGGCGGAGGTGGAGGCCCCAGGTTGCCGGATGGAGCAGGATCCCGGGCTCTCTCGGATGCCTGCAGCCCAGCCTGACTCTGGAGCGCCTGGATCGGCTCGTCTCAGCTCCTCGTTTCGCGGCCCGGGCTCCTGTCCCTCCCGCCAAGCATTGCGCTGTTGCGAAGGGCTCGCAGCACGCCTAGACATACTGACTGGGATTTAGAGCGTCTAGAAAGGAATGAAATTAGGGATTTAACCCTCTCCTCTAATTCACGCAGTCCCCCTCCAGACACGACCTGCCTGGGCCACCTCTCCTCCCTTCTGTGAGCACGGATCTCTGGGACTGGAAAGAGAAGGGGGAGACAGATCCCGCCTGGAAAACAAAGTTAAGGGAAGGCTGAAACTTCCCTCACCACTATCCCCCCTCCCGTGAAAGTTCATCCTGGATCAGACCGTAAATCACCGTCTTACCCCGAGGTCTCCCGCATCTGAGACCTTCCTCGCTTTTTCTTCTTGGCTCGGCCTTTAAAAGATGAGTATTACTTTGGAAATCCGGAGTTAGTGCCTTTGAGGCCAGCCATGTAATTTGACTGCGAATGTAGCGCACCGCTCCCTTCGCGCGAGGTTGCCTCGAAGTGCTCTTGGAGCAGATCGGGGATTGCTGGGAAGGGAGCCCCTGCCAGATTTTTCTCCTTGTAGACGCCAAGAGGACAGCGAGAGCAGCCTGTCAAGACGCCGGGTTGGAAAAGTTCAAGAGAGGAGCTTCGGGAGATGCTCCCGGGGCAGCCCGGGCTGGAGCGCAGCGGCCCCGTCAGCGCGGGCAGCGGCTCCGGTGGGATGCCCAAGGAAAACGTCCAAGGGGAAGAGTGCGAGAGAGACAGAGAAATTTAAAGTGAAACGGGAAATCCTGGGAAATCCCATCCCGAGCCCCCTTGGTTTTTTGTTCTGTCCTCGGCCTGTTTTTTCCTTGACAAAACCCAGAGAGATCTGGTGCTCCCCAGGCTCTGCTTGCTGTTTGTCTGTGTCCAAGCACGCACAGACATTTATATATAGATATATATACACACATACATACGTATATGCGCGTAGCGCAGAGAGCAAGCAGGGCTCGGAGCGGTGACTTCCAGGCTGCTGCGGTTGAGCTCACTCGCTTTCCCCGGCGAAACCGGGCTTGGGCAGGGGGGAGCTCCCTGCTGCAGCCGCAGTCTCCAACGCTGAGCTCGGGAGCAGCGGGACCCCCCTTCGGGAAGGTATTTTAGGCTACAGGATATTTCCCGGGCAGGAAAGAGGGGTCAAGGGAAATTTATCGGGGGGGTTTTTGGGTTGGATTTTTTGGTTTTGGAAGGTTATCCCTGCTCTTGCGTGTGACGGGTTTTTCCTTCACACGGATATAATTCTTTCCCTCCCAAACTGCTAAATCAGTCGATGCAGTTTTCAAAGGAACCCTGTGATTATGTCAGGATGTCTGGAGAGAGGAAAAAAAAAGGGGGGGGGGGAGAAGAAGGAGGTGAATTTTGTCCAATTCAGATTCACTCTGCAGTC
>JANRGW010008904.1:0-21353 GCA_024733675.1 Psilopsiagon aymara | reverse complement strand
CCCTTACAGTAAAGAATTTCTTCCTCATATCCA
Organism: Psilopsiagon aymara; assembly: GCA_024733675.1. Taxonomy (NCBI): domain Eukaryota; kingdom Metazoa; phylum Chordata; class Aves; order Psittaciformes; family Psittacidae; genus Psilopsiagon; species Psilopsiagon aymara. The sequence continues at coordinate 21,320 of JANRGW010008904.1, read as the reverse complement.
ATCTAAACTTCCCCTGTTTAAGTTTGAACCTGTTACCCCTTGTCAAACAGCCCCAATTTTCTCATCCTATCTTCATATGGGAGGTGCTCCAGTCCCCTGATCATCCTCATGGCCTTCCTCTGGCCTTGTTCCAACAGTTCCATGTCCTTTTTATGTAATGCAATTAAACACAAAAATTTATGCTTTTGGAACAAAACAGCAAAATAAAATAAACCCTTTAAGATATTAAAATATTAAAAGTAAAATAAATAGATAAGATTAAGTAAATATTAACATATTTAAAATATCTTAAAGAAACATTTTAAATAAACTAAAAAATACCTAAAAACTTTGCAACTAAAAGCAAAGAGGAATAAAGGGGTGAAATTGAGAATCAATAGCTTGGATGAGAGAGAATAAGAAATAAGTATATGGTTTATATAGCATCAGAGAAACTCAGAAAACACACTGGTTTCCAGAGATTTTGGTAATTTCTTGGAAGTTGCCCAGCTACTTGAAGATAAAACTGAACAGTCAATTAGCCTTCAAAGGAGCTGGTATTATTCTCAGTGAAGTAGTGTGAATCTTTGTGAGCTAACAGGTATGGGAAGAAATGTATTTCTGAGCATAGTAACTAAGCGGGATCTTTGTTACTCGTCACAGAAGGTATTTTATCCTTTGTTACAAGGCCATGCTGCTATTCAAAGTGACGTACTTTGCAGAAAGCTCAGTATCCACTTCTGAAAGTCTCGACGTTTTTGTCCCATTAAAAATTGTATAGGGATGGCGTGTGTTACCAATAACATTGTGATACACTGTGCAAGAAGAGAATGATGACACCCGTGTCATAGCAGTGAATTTTGCATATCATGATTTCACAGTTTTGCAGTACGGTTAATACCAAGAGGCATTCATGTAGTCCTACAGAGGTCAGAAAATGTAATGATAGGTGCTATATAATTCCCCAAGACAGAGAACACATTATTGCATTTTTGTAAGCATTTATGTTTTCCCTTATACCTGTGCTTTTTCTTTTTGATCAGAGGGAGATTCAAATTGCTTGAGAGCACTGTAATCTTGTTACCCCAATAACGTGGCTTGAAAGCATGTTTCGCTTTTATAACTCCTAAACAGGTCCTAAAGATGTCATCATAAAATGGCTAACTATAGTGGAGTTAAAAAATTACATTCTCATTGGATGGTAGCTCCATCTAAGAAAAAAAAGATGCATTCTTTGAAATGTTTGCATAGGAACAATCATGGATTAACTGATCTTAAAATGATAAGGATAACTCAGTACATAATTACTCACTTGTCTTTGTTGCATGTTTGGGAGCTTGAGCTTCATCATTAATGAAAGTAATAAAGTGAACTGGTTTTACCACCAGTCGCATTCTAAGAGAAGGGGACAGGTTGGCAGTGAAAAGATAGGGCAAAGGCATGGGGGGTTCAATAGCATGAAGATCTGCCTTTCCTAATGACAACTATTGTGCTTCCAATTACAATTGCTTTGATAGCACCCAGGGAATCTAAGTTGAAATGAGCTGAGAGAAGTTGTGCAGGATTTATGCAATAACTCTTGTAAAGGTGACCACTGTACTTTGAATTGCTACATTTTTGTTGCTTAGACAACTTATTAATCAGTTATGCAACTTACTAGACCTTATCCAAAGGACAGACTGAATAGGATCTTCTTAGGAACTCATAACATAGGTCTGGTTTTCTTGACAGCCAAGGTTAAGTTGCAAATTTATACCACAACTCATTACTATTTGCAAGGGATTAGCCTTTATATTGTCACTCTTGCTCCATTATGTTAAAGGTCATTTGGCAGTTTTCACTCATAAAATAAAGAGAATCTACATCTTACTTAAAAGCCCCAAGTTATTCAAGAAAATATGCTGATAAAGACAAAATATTTGCCAAAGGGTAATAGTAAGATATTGTACTGACGTTTGTGGCATTTACTAGTCAAAATGCTTAGTAGGATTAAAGTAAGCAAAGTTATTTAGATATGCATTACATTTTTAGCAGCTATTGGAAAGTCTAGATTTCATGCACTTGAAAACAACAAATCTCTTGAGCAGACCCATAAAAAAAAGCCCACCAAACTTTAATAATGCTGAAAAATCTGGAAATTGGCAGAGTATGACATGAGTTAATACAAAAAGTGTACTTTAGTTTCGCAGGCACTTACTGCATAGAAGGGCAAATAAATCCCAAACAGCACCTACTAACTTACGTCCTAAAAAAAGGATTAATTTGCACCGGAAGGTTGATGCAAAACCTTGGAACTTTGCACTGTGGCCTTACTGTTAATGTATGCATTGAAAGGGGACAGTGGTTTCTCATAAAGGTCTGATTGCAAATTTCCATGTAGGAACAGAAGAGCAAGGAACATTTCTAAAAGAATTCTGATCCTTGTTTAGATACCCGTTAGCATCAAAAGGTATTTGGGGAAAGGGGTTGGTTTTAGTCCAAAAATCGGTATTTGAAGCTGTGACTTCCATGAGATGTGTTCGAAGAATAGAAAAGCAAAAAGAATATAGCCAGTAGTTCCATGGAGCAGGAGCCATGGAGCTCAGCTCCAGAAAGAAAATAATGAGAAAAGGGGATACTTTCAGTATCTAGACATAATTGTGATATAATTTGCAACTGGGAGACACACACTTGAGTCATTCCCAGCAAGCTGGAAACTCCCTGTGGTAGTGTGATTCAGAAATGTAGGCATTTGTAAGTATTTCCATGGCAATATGCTCTTCTACAATTTTTATTCATTTCTCACAGTAGAGGCTGTGGCAGTAGCTTTGTCAGACCTGTTACTAATGTTGGTAATAACAGAAGCATTTGGTGTTGAAGGCCTGTTTTTCCCCTTTTGGGGTACAAGCTCTTGATTAAGATTGTAGAAAGGCCTGAGCTTGGAAGAGATGATCTTTCAAATGTTAACTTTAATGGCATTTTTAAAAAAGCTGCTGGGGAGAGTTAGGAAGGAGATGTAAATAACTGGTAAGCAGAGAAGAATAGATAATTATCAAGTTCATCTATTATTGCTGAAATACAGACTCCTGCCTTATTTGGACCATGAATGAGTGTCATGTTGGAAGGAGACCTAGAATGGAAGGAAAAGAAATAAAACAAGGAAAGTAGAGGATCAGGTTACAACTGACTGAAAAATAAAGATGTTGCAACACTGTGAGAGTTACAGCTTATTGACACTCATTTGGACACTTCAGTGGCATGTTGATTCTAAAGTTTATGTGGGAAGGAAGATGTGTAGACCTATGGAATGGCTGGTAAATTGCTGGATAAAATAACTATCACGGGTTCATGGGCTTTTGAAGACTTCTAGCTATGTTTTAAAATCAGATTATTTTTACCAGAAAATTCTTGTTGAAAAAAGTGTTGGTTTAGTTGCTATTGCCAAAAATCTCTGGTCTACCACAGCAGTTAGATGCCTGTATAATGGTACTGATAGGTGATCGTTGATCTGAACTGTAGTTATCCTAGACTTTAGAACACCTGATATGCCTGTGCTGTCTGGGAGAAAATAGAACTAAGGCAAAGGCATGCGAAAAGGTTTTGAAACCATTCCTGCAGGTGCGCTGTCTCAGAAGAAGAGAATATTCTGAGTCATTCTTATTAGATTAATAGTGTAATTTAGAAACCAAATGTGTTGTGCTTTAACTCCCCCTTTATGACTCCTTTAACAGGCAATCTGTCACTAGGTGAAAAACATATGTTTCCCTCTTGTTCAACAAAGTTTTGGTGTCTCTGATAATGGAGGAGAATAGGGGTCTCTAATGTCTCGTGAGTCATGAAGAATGAAAGTGAAGTGCAGATATGCTTTTAGCACATAGAGCTCTCTAAAGTGTGGGATTTGAAAAGGCACCAGTGTAGCTCTGCAGAATCAACTGCAGGGATGAATGAAGGCCTTTAATCTGAGGTCTGGCATGTTTAGATTCTGCAAAGTCACTCTGACAAATCTACACCAGGTTGTCTCAAATAGTGTCTTCAGAAAACATTACACATTTAACATGTGGTACTTTTTTACAGTTCCCAGCTGTACTTTATACATGGAAGTGCAGTTGGGTATGTACACATGATAAAGAATGATGTTTTACTACTCTTGGTTACTCTAGGTTTTTGCTGGCTGTTGGCTGCTTTAAGAAATGATTCTGCAATTCCTTACTGTGCTCTCTGTAATCTGTGCAGTATTTTAGGTAAAAGATAAATAGGGAATTTAGGGTAATTATGGTGACAAGAAACCCATGCATGCTGATGGTAGTTATGACTACTAATAGTATGGCCAATGCTTGATTTGGAGAAAGTTAACCTAAGTTTAGCTAGTGCCACACATTTCAGTGGAAGTGAATTAGGTCTTATAGAGGTAATATATGAAACGCTTATTTCTTAGTACACAAGAGCTTTTCATTAAAAAGTCTAATATATCCTAAAATGAGGCTGACAGTATTAAGGTTTTTTCGTGGAGACTTTCCACAGTAAAACTGTTTTCTAGTGACAACTAGAAAAGAGTTGATTTTAGCAACAAGCAAAAGGGAATTCAGCCTGACAATTAGATGTCTGATGGTTTCCTCTTTATTGCAAAAAAGATGATTTTGTTAATGGCAAAATAAAAGCGTATGACTTTGTTAGTTTAAAATGTTTGTAAATTTGATAATAGCATGACTGCCCTCATAAAATGTCAGTGAAGTCAGGCTAGGTTTTCTTCCCCACACATTTGCTAAAATTTATCTTCGCTAAATGGTTGACAACTTTGTAACTTTAATGATATCATAATAAAAGGATGTTCATGCAGAAAATCAACAGCATAAGGTAGTTAAACTGATATAGGTTAGAAACGTACAATTTGCGTACATTAGGGAAGCGCATGTTGAAATTGAAGAGTGGGCAGTTGATTCTCTAAGATGTTTCATGCATGTTAGAAAATTTTTTTTTTTTTTTCTGTTATGCTATATTTGGAAACTCCTAATATACTTCTAAAATTTAATGTTTCTTCATATCCTTTCTGATATTTGATTCCATTTTTGTAGTCTTGTACATGTTTAAATGTATGGTTCTTAATCTGCATGCAGTCTGTGGAAAGATTGAAAACCTGGGTGTCATTGATAAATAGTTGCAAGAGACAACCAAGTATACTTTGCTAAAATATTTTAGAACTACTTCAAAGAATGTTATAATTATTTTATTTAGTGGCTGTGAAAGAAGATAAGGATATGGCCTTTTGTGAACACTTTCCCCCCACTCCAAACTAATAAGTATTTGATGCAAATTGTCATTACAGAAGGAACTGTGGATGATTTTCTTATAAAACATTTCTGAGGCATGCTGAGAAAGCCTTAGCTTTTTTCAATTCCCAGAATAGGTTATATCAGTGCAACAACTTGTTATATTTTGTGTGCCAGTTAGGCCTTTTAATTTAGTTACAATGCAACAGACTAGTATCAGGAAAACAATAAAAATAAAATGGGAAATGGGTTTCTTAGATAATAATAACAAATTCATTCTGTTCCTTTTTTAGCATCCAATCAACTTCTGTAATTGTTTATAAATGACTAACATCTCTCTAGATACATTATTGGGGTGGAAAGTGCAAAGATGCAGTAATAGCTTGGAATATTCCACGCCCATAACTTTTTTTTCTTTCTTCCTGAAAACATTATTTATATTTTTTTTTCTAAAACAAGGGCAAAAATATGGCCATGCAGTTACAGTGGCAACTGTATGATTCCCCCAGAAGATGCTGTATGCCTCTTAGTTAACCTCACTTTTTCCTCTGTTCATGATCTTATAAAATGGTGATAAGACTTAATTCATAAAATATACTGAGTAAAATATACTGAGCATATAGACGTTTCCTAGAAGTTTCAGATATTCTTAAAAATGTGAACTAAAAATATTTAAGTAGCTTAGACATAGCTTAGCACACAATAAAATACAGGTTCTTGAAAAAAAAAAAAAGCCCACAACCCTGTAAGTAGAGTTGTGAGATTTTGAAATATGATAATAATTGGCTATTGATAGAAAAATTCAATTGCTTTAAAGAGAAATGGTTTTATATAAAAAAAAATTGAGGTTTGGTATTTTGTTCTCTGTGTCTGCACTATCACAGTGACTGAATAAAGTATAGAACTTGTAGTAGGAACTGAGTTCCAAATTTAAAATATCTTTTTAGTGCATGTACCTGTGGTAAATTTAGGTCAGTGGTTTCTGTAGCCGTTCTGTGGAAATAAGTTTCCTGTGATGACTCAGGAGCATATTAAACAAGAGATAATAGTAACAGTATTTTTAAAAACTGTTAGAATAACTTTTATGGTTTCCCCAATGGTACCTATGTTTTCAAAAGGAAAGAATAGCTTGCCTTTGATAATGGCTGGTCACCAGAACAGACAGAAACATGTTTACTTAAATGTAATTTTTTGCATTGAGAACTGCAGTTTTAGAAATTCAAATCATTCTAATGGTGCTGAAAAGGAAAAAAACTCCTTTTCCTTTACACTATGTCTTCAGTAAACTTTGGATTAAGCCTCTGGGCAAGTGCAAAGCAAAGATGTATGCTGAGACAGTTCATGATAAGTGAGGTAGCTAAAGACCATTGTACATCTGGGTGACCGACATCTTATGGTGCTTAGCAAAAGATGACACCTCTTTGAAATGAACTTATTTAACCTGAGAAATGTATTTATAGGAAGAACAAATAAATGTGAAGAATGAAGTAACTGTGATGCTGTCAGGAAAGCTAAAGCAGTCGCGAACCTGAAAGTAATTATGAACATAAGTCAGAAAGTTTTGTACAGATAAACATTCAGCTGACTAGAAAGTAGCATGAGCAGAGATGCACTGAAATTTAATGAAACCTATTTCAAAGTTCAGAAATGCATTCAGGTTGTGCTGGGGTTCAATATTGGTTAATATGAAGGAGTTGTTTCATCCTTCCTTATAAAGAAGGCATCCAGTTTCGAATGCAGTGCTATTCTACAAACTTGGAGGACTTAACTATGTGTTTAGATCTATCGGAAATAAATGGAAATAGTATGTTTGCTTAAGTGCTCAGCTGTACATAATATAGTGCAGTAGAAGAGTAATTGATGGTAGGTATTTGTACTGGCCTGTTCTCATACAAATATTTCTGCCCTGTCCAGTTTGCCACAGAGAATTTGTTAAGATTTGCTTATGTTGAGCGTTGTGTTTCAACTTTATGCATTCTTCTTTCCCCAATATGAACCCCTAATCATGTACCAGCTGGCTAAAACTGGACATGATAAATGGAAGAATTAATGTTAGTTAGCTGAGACAAGCTTTAGCCTTAATGAGATCTTCTACTAATATAGATGACGGGGCTTTACCTTCTGGGAAAAAAAACCCTGGCTATCACCACATTCTCTATATTTTAATAAGAGAAATTTGCAATAAGCATTTGTGCTGTTGTCTTGGTTATTGTCCTGCTCTTGCCACAAATCATAGAGCTAACATGATCTCATCTGCATGTGTGGATTGTGATCTGAAAACTCTGAAAGACCCTTCTTTATTCTTATTGCTGCAGTTTTAGGTTGTACTGTGAACTTTGTATAGCAAAATTGCAGTGTTAACGGTGCAAAGTTGTTGCTCTGTCATTTTAGTCTCTCTAGGCAGACTTATGCCCTTTAGTAAATGATTAAATCTGTCTTCTGGTTCAACAGAAATTAATTATTTTTGCATTTAGTTAATATTCTAATTACTAGATCCTCCTATCTATTAGGGAAGATAATATTTTCTGTCCAAGCAAATGTCTCTAAGGCAATTATCTGGTTTCTATTATCACATTATCTGAGCAGTCCATATCATAACTGCAGTTACCTCCTGCATGCTTGTTTGCCTTTTCACTGACTCACAGAAGAAAATGGTAGGTGTTGATTCCAGAACACCAATGTATTACTCTAGTGAGAGGTTTCGTTCTTTAGAAAGTAACAATACAATACATGGTAATCCTTGTCCATATCCTTTTCTTTAAGAAACTTACTGGCATAGCGGGTTTGTTGTGTTTGTTTCTAATTAATATTACTGGTGCAAGCCTGATTAATCTCCCCTCCTCCCCCTCACCCCCACACTCTTTGCTATAGAAGTGAAAGCATTAATTCAGTACTGGAGGAGACCTGTGTGAAGGTGGCAAGGAAAGTAATATAACCTGAAGGTTCTGACTGAACAGCAAACTCTTTTGTAGAAGTGTACTTTTGTCCTCAATAGCTTTATTGATGAACTAATCAAATTGGGCAGGCTCCAAATTCCCAGAGCAGACAAAGAAATTTTGACAAGAATGAAACGCTGTCTATGAACTCAGAGGAATATGCACACTGATTATTTCGGGTTAAGGCAAAGGCTTCTGGACAGCCATTTCTTCTGTTCCCAATTATGGCAGATACTTGGAACAAGTGGACCTCCCCAAACTTGCAAGAAAAGCTTGTATATGGGTCCTATGCCTTCTTTTTTACGCTTTTCATCTTATGTTTTCTTGAACAAATAGCTTTTTGTTTTGAAGAACCACTTTGTATTTCAATAGAAATCAGTAAAAGACATCAAAGTCTGGTTACTGAGATAACATAGGTGATAATTAGACGGTTGTGACCTAGGGTCTCCATTTATATTAAGGTCATACATAGGCATATGGTGGTCGCATGATTATTTTCATATATGGAACATTTCAGAGTACCCCAAGAGACAATTTCTACTTGGCAGCTGAAAGTACCAAAAATGTGAAGGGGAACCATATATAGATTTCCAAGCCAATTTTATGGACTCAGGGTTCTCAACTGTGCTTTAGCTGGTCAAGCCAACTCATACTTTACTAAATCAGTCCTTTTCATGATAGAATATAATTACATACATTGATCTACTGTTTAAGATGAACATTTTCTAGTGGGGCATTTTTTCCCCACAGCCATACTAGTTGCTCACTTGAGAAATTCCTCTTGCTTTTGATTTGTTACATTATAATACTTATCAAAGAATAGAGATGAAATAAGCAGTAAAATTGAAAACAATAATCATGGTCATTTGTCTTTTGCTGTGACTGCCTGAACACATACCTAGAATGCATTAAAAGCCTGTCTTTAATATTGATGCATAGTAAAGGATGCACAAAGTTGCCTAATTAAGTTAAATGCATACTCTCTATAGATTGTCTGTAAGTTCCATGCCTTTAGAAAGAAAGTCTCTCTTTGTAAGCACATCTTTTTTTATGATATCTATTGAGGACATTGAAAAGAAAAGTTTTCTGTAATGAGGAAACATTTAGTAATTTTAATATCAAGATACACTGATAATAGGATAATGTTTTCTCTTGAGAATTCAGTGAAGATATGCCTTGACTTTCACAATAATAAAAAAAATAAAATTAAAAATAATGTTTGGCTAGTATATTGCTCTTTTGTCAGGTTTGTGTGTTGCTGTATGGAATATTCCACTTCAAAATTTTTTTCATTTGATTTGATGGTCATAAGAATGCTTGACTGAAAATTGTGGATAATATTTTGGGAATGTGTTATACACTAGCCTCTGGGTGGTAGTTGCCATGACATCTGGGCTTACTGTCAGGCAGGTTAGACAACATGATACTTAAGAATATCTGGAGACATATGGTGTTCTTCATAGGTCAGTATTCTCAATATTGTTGTTTCTGGTGGAGTACTGGGTGATGTGAGTACTGGGTGATGTAACTACTGGTGGGAATTACAGGGCTTGACATAGGTTAGGAAGCAATTGGCAGTAGAGAGAGATCAAGGGCAGCATAATAAATCAAATGCATCTTTTCTTGGGGAAGTATCCAGTTTAGACAAAACCGGGTAAAAGGAAAGAGAGGTAACCAAAATGCAGTTTAACCAGGACGCTGTCTCAGCTAAGGCTCTTGACCTACTCTTGTGAAATTTTTTAGGGTCTTTGGTAACCAGGAGACATTATCTTCTGAAATTACAATTTCCTTGACAATGGGAATTGGTTTTCTGCTTCTCACTTAATGTTGAAGCGATTTTACCCTAGATATGTTGAAAGTGTGATATGATGAAAGTGCAATATGATAAAGTTGCAGGCTGAGGCACCAAATAGAAATACAAATCCTTTATAGGTTAGCTTTTTGGGATAGCATGCATTGCTGGAAACATGATGTATGACTCACTTTGCTGAATTTAATCATAACTAAGTTAAAGTGCTACTGCAAGGTTTAGAGTCCTAGATTTATGCAGCCCTTTCTGACATAAGTGACATCTGTTGTGCCATTTTGGAACTGCAAATATGCAGGCGTGAAGCTTTAGACATACAAAATTGGTTGTAGGGCCTTTGATTTCTGATTTTAAAATACAAATTTAATGCTTAATATGTTTTTTCTCTGTGTTTTTCCATGTACAATTAACAATGCGCAGATGCATTTTTAAGGAAATGTTATATGAATGAAACCCCTGGAAAACATAAAGGAAATAGTTCCTTGTCAAGTATATCTGGTTGGAACCCAACCCACTGCCTACACTGAAATGTAGAGCTCAACATATATGAAAAAGATTTTTAATTATTTTCATAACACATTTGACAGATGCAGAATAGAAGATATGAAAATAGCAATAATAAAAAGTTGTCAGTGGCCTGCCATCAGATTTCTCTTTACTAGTCAATACTGGAACATTTGGAGAAAAACTGGCTGTAATACCTATCAAAAGACTATTATGCATCTTCATCAGTGTGTTCTGTTTGTTCCGATGACTAGTATCTGCAGAAAGATGTTGCCTTTACTATTAGGCACTGCCTAAGATAAAACCTTATCTGCTAACATGCCTGAAGTATTCTAGGCTTTACAGAACAGTTCTGACACTAATAAAAACAATTACAGAAAAGTTCAGGAGAGGTATCTGTAATTTTCCTTCTTTAAGTAGAAGTAATAAAAAGAGAAATTATAGATGGCTCTGTTCTCTCCAAGGTCTTCTCTCAGGCCGGCCATGTACATTTTCTTTGTCAGTTTTCATTGCTTGTTCTGTCTGTTATATACACTGCTCACAGGGTTACTGACAAAGAGGATGGCCACAGGGTCATATTATCCTATTACACAAAGTTGCAAATGAAATGCTTCTACAATGGTGTAGTTGAAAATGCTGTTATTTGAGAGTAAATATTTTTCCTCTATTGATCTTTTGGTAGATTTGTTTAGTGATGCCATATCTCTGGCTCTCCATAACGACAGGGGGTGTGCAGAGAAAGCTGAATCAGATCTTTAAGCCACTTTGCTACTTTTGAGCAACCTAAATTTTGGGTTCATTTGGGAAAAGCTAACTATGATAATGATTTGCAAATAGAGCTGGTTAGATAATGCCAAAGATTTTCATAATGAATTACCTAGTAGCAAGTAAAAAGCTAAATTAATAATTTTGGAACCAATACCTAAGCTATCCCCACACTTAGTAGAGTAATGAAATCAAATGGAAAATGGAGTATTATAAGGAGAAATTTTTTGTCATTGATGAATTCATTAGGCTTTACTTACAGACTAGAGGAATATGTAAATAAGTTTTTCACCTGGCTTTAGCTCATGAGAGGCTCTTCCTCTTCTGTGTGCAGTACTCTGAGAAACCATGTGCATTGACGGGTTTGGTTTTGAAGTTTTAACACATTTGATAGAAAGCTACTCTGTTTTATAAGATCAGCCAGCTCATTTATAGATGAGAGCTGTGTTGGTTTTCCCTGGGGTAAAGCTAGTTTTCTCTATAGTAGCTAGTATGTGCTATGTTTTGGGTTTGTGCTGAAGACAGTATTGATAACATAGGGATGTTTTTGTTACCACTGAGCAGTACTCACATTAAGTCAAGACCTTTCCTCTTCTTACCTCACCCCATGAGCAGTAGGCTGGGGTTGGAGAAGAATCTGGGAGGGGTCATAAGGACAGCTGACCTTAACTGACCCAAGGAATATGCCAGACCATATGGCGTCAGGCTCATCAGGAAAACTAGGTGGAAGGTTGGCCCTGGAGCCACTGCTCAGAGACTGGCTGGGCATCAGTGAGTTGGTGATATCTCTCTTGGGTTTTATTTCTCTCTCTTTTTTGTTAGTTTAATTTTTACTATTACTGTTGCTAATATTATTATTATATCATCATCATCATCATTATCATCTCTATTTTTAAACTGTTTTTATTTCAACCCACAAATTTTTTTGCTTGTACCTTCCAATGCTGTTCTCCCCAGCCTGCTGAGGGCAGTGAGTGAGCAAGAGGCCGTGTGATGCTTAGTTGCTGGCCGGGGCTAAGCCAAGACAACAGCACAGATGGGAATCTTAGAGAAATGTATGTGGCTCTGCCAGGCTTTTATGAAAAAAGATTATAAACTGAAAAGTTTTTTGTAGAAGCACAGTTTATACTTTTTAAACGGGAATTTTTTGTATGTTTCCATTTTCACTTTTTCATTATACATTCTTCCAGTTACTAATTCAAGATAGTGTTTAGAATGTACATCAGATGTTTAAAATTCGGTGATTGAAAACAAAAGGCAAGTAAATGCCCCACGCTTAAAAAGTGAAAATACAGGGTTTATATGTCACTAGTGGTAAAACTGACACTAGGAGAAAAAAATCTGCAAGCAAAAGAGAAATAGTTCTTGCAACACAGATCATATTTATAAAATTTCTAAGCAATAGTAGGAAATAACCAAGGCATTGCCACCCATGGCTGGCATTTTAAAAAATGTAGTTTTATACCAAATTGCTGTGATATGATGCTAATATTTGAAGCCCAGGACAGATTTCTAATTCTAACTTTGACTTTGCAGACTTCTGCAGTGAAGCCACTCATGCTACGTGTTTATGCTTTATTGCCACAGAGCTGATATATCATATGTGTGTGATGGATCTGACAGGCTTGCACAACTGTGCAATATAAAGCTGTTGGATAGCAGAAACATGTGTCCTAAGAAAATGTTTTCCAACACGCCTATTGGACAACAGGTTTGTGTGTTCAGAAAACCAGTACCGTTTTTGCCACAAGCTTAATACATCTTCAGTAAATGAACATTTTGCAGAAAATTTCATGGTTTAAAATTTCTATGCACTGGTAGTAATGTTTCTTCTAAGGCACAATTAAAACGTTTCATCTGGACAATAAAAAAGGTGGATGGGACCTCCAAAAATATTTCTGTAACAATAGCAGGGGTTTTGCTTCTATTTTTAGAAATGATTATTTTTTTTTCACTTGCTCACTAAGGCCAGGATGAGAGTTGGTGACAGGTGTTCCAAGTGTGGGCAGCCAATTCAAATTCCCTTTCCCTCCTAAATGACACCTCCTGTATCAGTGAATTTCAGGATCTAGGTATACTAGGTGAAATACCTCTTTTTGCTCGTTTTTAACATGCTATCTTAAAGGTCTTTTCCAACCTATTTGGTTCTATACGCAGAGAAATTTGTCAATTTCTTGTGATACGGTAGCCTCAATGCACAAATTTTACTTCAGTTTCAAATGAAAAAAGTACTGCTGGCAACCATTGTATTTCATTAATTATGCTGGTCAGTACTGAAGTGGCCAGGTTATAATTTTGTTTCACTCATCATCAGCTCTTTTTATACCTGATTATTATCCAGGTTCCTACTTTAACTTTTATCCTGGGTGCCATTGAATTTCTGGAAATTATATTTCCAGAACAGGGAATATTTTTGTTGCTTGTGATGATGAATTTTCATTGGTTATTATAAAAAAAGTTTTTGACCTAAATTCATTCTTCTATACATTGACCTTCTCTTATTTGGCTGGTTTTGGTTTGGTTTTTTTTTTTTCCTGAGTAGATCTACTGTGAAAGCATAGGAAAAACCCTCATGTTTTTCTCAGACTACTCTTTCATTTGAATTTTTTGTTGCTAAGATCAAAAGAGAAAAGATTTATTAAAGGGATCATACTATAAGAAATTATCACTACATCTGTAAAGGGTTCTCTGTAGACTTATGTTTATTTTAGTAGAGATATTTCTTCAAAAGTTAGAGAATCTTTTAATAAGTTCAAGTATACATTTTTAAAATGCTGTTCAAATAACAGTTATATTTTTTTTCTTTCTTCTATCTGTTGTAATGCTGTCTTCTAGTAAAGTATTGGATTTTCTTAATGTATATGCTCCATCATGCTATCTTTTTGCTGTGTTTATTCATTATCAACAGTATCCACACTGAATTTTATATGCAAATTTCTCTATAGGAGACAACTTTTTATCAACAGGGATTTTAGCCTAACCCTGGTAATGAAACAATCCTTTCTCATGGTGTGTAATTCTAGATGTTTCACTGTAGGAGGTGTACATCAGTGCTTATGCACATCTTTTCTATGCTCATGTTGTCCTGTGTTGAGTATGATTGTCACTTTCTAGGCTGAAATGTTCTGCTATGGGAGATACCTTTTATTTAGTGTTTCTTTTGAATGAACTGCATATAAATTGAATATATATTGTATTAGATTAGATTAGATTTGATTAAATATTTATATAACTGTAGGTAAATTGATTAAAATGCATGGTGTAGGTGTGGAATGACCTAGATTGTTGAGAAATTGCGAATTGAAGAATGAGCGAATTAATGCCCCATAGGTAATATCTAAGAGCCTATACTTCTAGAATTAGGGGTCTATTTTAGGAAAATATTTATAAAGTCATAATAGATTTTGCAGTTACCCTTGGTGCTGCAGAGGAGCTGATTTATAGATTTACAAGGGGAAATTTTGAATTGTTCGTTTCATAGATATCTGTCCAAGAACTGAACAGTTCAGAGTAGGAATTTTCTTTACAAAATCATTACATATATTCCTGTTACTTGTGTGCAGTTGTCACAGCTCTCACTGTGTTTGCTTCCTGGTGAGAACTGATACCTAATGTACAAGGAATTCAGTAGTGGTACTTCCTACCTGTGAAATCTTAAGGGCTCGGAAGGATCTGCTCCAAGAAACACACACGGTCTGAGCTAAGCAAAGTTTTCTAATACAATTAGCACACAGCACAAACACAGAGGAGGAAAGAATAGATATTTTAATGTGCATCTTGACCTCTGGAAACCATGAAGAGCTAACGTACAAAGATCTTAAAGTCCGACAGTGATGTGTATTTACAAATAAGTTGCAAAATTCAGCATCTGTTTAACATAGCAGAACACTGTCAATCTGTTGAGGACAAACAACTTCCCTGCTCTAGTCTGAAATATATTGGGCAGCTTGAGCCAACGAACAATCATCTTATTGGCAGAGGATGGAAAATTATGCTTGGCTTTCCCTTCTTATAAGTAAATAGCTGAGTGACTACAGTGACATGGATAAAGAAAAACAAACAAAAAAACCCCAGACAAGCCCTTGTATTAAAAGATGCATTGATATATATCTGTTGGGATTGAGAGGAGTTTAATTTCTTTGATATTTAACACTGTTGAAAATGAGATAGATTCTGAATATGTAAAAAAAAAAAAAAAAAAAAAAAAAAGTCTCTTGAAATATGGTAGTTTAGTAGCAGTTGCTACCTGCACTTAGATGCAATGAAGAAATGGGAAATTATGTGCACATGGCCACCCAGAGAAAATGCTAGAAGATTGTCAACTCTGACATCAAGCAGGAGGAAGATGGTGATTAACACCACATACCCTATTAAAAGGGTAGTTTTGCATTCAGGATGAATCACAGGACACCAATGTGCGGCTTTCTTTTCATCCGTTGAGTAAGAGAGATGAAAGTAGCAAGAGAAAGTGAAGACAATGCATGGTGAATATTGCAAGGACAGAGAAACTTTGGAGGACTGAAAAGTGAAGAAATTTCCTAGTTTTTACTTCTTGCTGACATAAGGTGAAGACTTCTAGTGTTCATTTAGTTTTGACTTGAAACTTGTCAAGTTTTCCTAAATGCTCTGCTTTGTAAGGGTAGATGTCCTATTGTACTAAAGGTAGGTGTCCTATAGTACTAGGACAATTTTGATGAGAGACTATTGTATTCTTTTTTTTTCTTATGGTGGTATTTCTTCTCCAAATAGAAAACTTTATTTGTTGCAAAGTTAATGTCTCCTTACATGTGTGGGGTACTCCTTTTCCTTTTATACACACCTTTTCCCTTTTGACTAAATAATTAATTGATCTTTCCTGTGCATGAAATGTTTTTCTATAAATATGCCTGTGTTATTTTTGACAAATCGTAGGATAAACCACATTGGAAGGAACCTCAGAAGGTCTCTAATTGAATCCCCTGCCCTACAAAGGGTCAGCTGTGACATCAAATCTGATTGCTCAGTGCTTTATCTGGTCCAACCTTGAAAACCTCCAAGGATTTTGGGGACAAAACCTCTCCGGGCTACTTGTTCCACTGCTTAGTTGTCTTCATGACAAAAAACTTTCTTTATACCCAGTCTCAATCTCTTTTTTGTTTGTTGGTTTTTGTTTGTCAGCTTACACTCCAAAAAGGAATTAGCAGAAGAATATTTGTTGTGGGAAAAATGAAAAAGATAGCAAAGAATATAGTGTTTCTTTTTCTTTCTGTTGCCATATTATTGCTGTTCTCTTCCAAAGATCTTATATTCTGTGCATGTTTAGACATCAAGAAGTCATTCAATATTGATGATTTTAGCATAGAAATTAAGAATATTATCAACTGAGCAGTAGCAATATTCAAATGGGGTAATGTCTTTTACCATCCCAGTAGCAAACTGTAGCTGTACATGTTAGGGCTATGCATACTTCAGTAATATGCTGCTTTCCACATATGTATTATGGCTTATATCAAGAAACTCTGAAACTAGAGGCCAGGGCATCTCTTTTGGGCATCTGTTAAAGTGATTGGACCAAAGGCTGGCTAACAAGATTAATAATGGCATAAATAATACTTGTTTCTCTGGTTATTATGACCCAGAATTTCTTACTATCTGATAGCTGTTTGGCTCTTCATGTTCAAGAAATTGATGGGCGTGGCTGATGATTGTGGGCAGCTGTCCATGCTATGCAGCTAACACTCCCTGGCAGTCACTTGGGAAGGCCAAGTTTCTTATGGGTGTAGCTGCACAGTGCTACCCTTATGCTGAAATCTGTCCCCTCATGGCTGTGATTGATGCAATTTGGCAGTCAGAGCTGTGGAGGTAGCTTGCACTGCTTCTACCCATGCTGTACTTGTCTCTGCTTTAATGGCAGTGGTTCAATTTCCATGGTTGTATCAGCTTGGCATCTTTCTCAAACACAATAAAAATTCCTTGAACATGCTGTATATGCACTTTTACATAATTGCCAAAACAGTATTTCTCAAAAAGAAAAAAAGGTTATTATATATTAACTGACTTCTCAGAGTATGATTTGATGATTTTTAAATCATTTTAATTTTTTTTTATGTTAAAAATCCCTGGATTTTGCCAGATCTGGCTACTGCTCTAAGTCTTCAGGACATAATGTAGTGTCATGTGGAGATGCTTATCCTTGCTTTGCCATTCTGGCAAGCCGCTTTTCAAAAGGATTAATGGACCTGGATGGAGAAGTACATTAAGGCAGGTCTGTTACTTCACTAACTGGCATGCTTAGGTTAGTTTGGGAATCTCAGTATAGCATTACATCCTATGGTACTGACAGAGCATAACATATCTAATTACTTTTTGTCAGACTAGAATTTTGGTCCTCTTCTGGTTTAGCTTGGTTTGATGTTCTGCTGCCAAGGGATCCAAGTTACTCAGTGTACGATAATCTGCTTGAACTTTGAATATCTGAATGTCTAGTTCTTACTTGCAGTTCTGGCATCGGATCTTCTGCATGTGACCAGCCAAGTAAGGCAGGAAGATCAGATGAAGAAAGCCCTTTTTCTTGTGTATGGTGAATGCGTCTGGCCACCCTTCACTTGTAAGCTTTTATTTCAGATGTTTGCCTTGCAATTCCAATGTGTCTAAACTAAAGAGAGGGAAAAAACATACCATACGACCCAAAAAATTATCTCAGTCCTTCTCCAAATCAGTCTGTGTAGTATGTAGTGCACACCACTGTCCAACCTGAGCTATGCAGCAGGCAGGCACTGGCAATAAACATCTGTCACTTATCATATTATAAAGAGAACTTTCCTGAAAACAGAGAATGTGGTTTCAAAAAAAGTTCCTAGTGTTTTGAAACAGGGTCTTTGCTTATCCCACATAGGTTCCCTGGGCTACTAAGTATTGTGGGCCTCTTCTATTTTAAACTATTCTTGACTGGAAAAGCACAATCTTTTCCAATTAAATGTCTTACAAAAACTGACAATTTCTTTAAAGAAAGAAAATAAATAAGAGAAAAATCTCATAGTAATGTTGGTGAAGAATGCTAGCCTACAAAAACTACTGTTTATAAGATGTAAAAATCAGTATTGTAGAAGATGATGGGCACTTAAGATCCATTTGATAGTTTTTGCACCTTAGGTAGTTTTTAATCCTGGAATCTGAATATCACCACATACTTTTCATTTATAATATAGATATTTATCTAAATACATATCTAAATTCTCCCTGAAGTGCTAGGTGGACATATTTTTTCCTTCACAACAGTCCTGAAAACATAGATTTGAGGTGGTGCTGAGAACTGTCAAACTGCGATGCAGTCATCCTGAGGTAGATGAAGTGAATCCACTTTATGGTATATTAGGCTTGTGAGCTATTTTTAAAATGAAAGCTGTTCTATAAATGTTTCAGGCATAATTAGAATATATTGGGAGAGAGCTCCCTGTGGAAGTTGGCTGGTGCAGGCTTCCCAAGGTGCTACATGGCACAGACATAAGAAATGTATAAAGAATTCAGTCAGCTTTAAAGGTGAAAATAGCAGCTGGTTTATCCTAGTAAGGTGATATGTCTTGCAAAGAAAAGAAAATTTTCCTGCTGGCACATTTGCTGGCAATGAATATTTGCTGCTAAAATTGCCAGAGTGTCAAAGCTAATCTTTCTAACCCTTTACAGAGACATGGGAAGCAAACAGGGACAGGAAGGAGAAAACACTTAGAAATAAGTCTTCTTAGCAGCACCTGTTTCTAATTGTTT
This sequence comes from Psilopsiagon aymara, assembly GCA_024733675.1. Taxonomy (NCBI): domain Eukaryota; kingdom Metazoa; phylum Chordata; class Aves; order Psittaciformes; family Psittacidae; genus Psilopsiagon; species Psilopsiagon aymara. Next base: position 2,340 of record JANRGW010008904.1, on the reverse strand, counting down.
TCACAGTATTTGTGAAAAAAGAGAAGAGTGAGCTTAAATAGCTGAATGCAATTTACCTATGACTTGTTAGTTTTATCAAACCAACCACATACATGTGAAAGACACTCAGTGGAAACAGGATTTATAGCAGAAGTAAAAAGAAATTATAGGTAGAAAGAGTAGTACCTTACATCAAATAATAGCCTGTTTTAGCTAAACAGAAAGTACATTTGTTTCATACAAAATAAGTAAAAGCAGAACTTAATTTCTGTACTGTAAGAATCTTTTGTAAAATTTTATCTCCGGACTCTAGCATCTTCCTCAAGTAGGAATGGACAGTGGAGTGGAAATGCTTAACTGTAGCGATGTAGAATGTTGGCTGCCAGGTGTCATAACAGTGTGTTTTTGTTGAACAATTTTTAGCATGCTGATAGTTAAGAGTTTGGAAGAAAGCTATTTTTGAAGGTACTGTAGCACCTATGTGAAATGGAAAACAAATTGAGTTCAGAAGAGAAGTCACTGCTTTGGCTAAGGAGATGATGAATTCAGAATAATTCTTCAGCCAGCTATGGCTTTGCTGTTTGCTTCTTTTTGGTTTTGTTTGGTTGGTTGTTGGTTGGTTTTTTTTTTAAGTGAATATCTTTACGTACATATTTTGGTTGTATTTAAATTGATTGATAAATTCTTTGCTTGTTATATGAGATTGTTTGGCAAATTTCATCTTTCTTATTCAGCTGTGCAAATCCTTAGGTGTTGAGAATAATTAATCACCTCTTCATGCATACCACAATTTATGATTGATCATGCCCCAGAATTTTCCTGCTTCTTTCAGGTTGGGTCTTAGTTTCTTTATCATGAAAATGTGGCCATATTTCAAATTAATAGTTTTGACTGATATTTGAAGTGCTTTGAAGGAAGTAATAAGATGGAAGGGACTAGAGAATTGAGGTTAATATAGTTCATTTAAAATAAAATTTTGCTCTCTTGAAAAAAAACCCTGCAAAAGTCAATATTTAATCTGATAGAGTATTAGTAATTTATTTGAGATATGCATATGAACCACTAAAACCATGCAATAGAAATATTCAGGTGTTGAGGTCCATGTAATTTAGCCTTTATAAATCATTACACTTTAAAGGAACCAACAGATTCATCATTCATTTTTGGATAGTGTACAGAACACTCTCCCCCTTCCCATCTGTCTGAGAAGATGATTTTACCTTGCTTCCTCCCCTCTCTTTCAGAGCAAAAATGCTAAGTAGTCCTGAAGACAGGAACAGTATTTGTAGTTCTCCAGTTAGCTCACTGAGAGACACATTAATGCAAATCAGTTTATGCCTTCTAAAGAATGCTGCAATCATGTGATCCCTTTCTCAGGCACGAAAGATAAGGTATATCAAATTTAGAGGCTCTTGATATAGGTATATCCTTTTAAACAAAAACCTTTGATGTTAGGAAATGAAAAGTATTCAGTAAGGAAAAACAGAAGTGATGGGGTTATGTTGGCTAATAAGCATGTATTGGGGGGAAAGAGGGGGAGAAGAAGGCAATAAAAACCTGTTAGACTATCCCGAAGTCCTGACAATCACATCATTTGTGTGAAGTCTATGCTGCTATTTGTTAATATGGTTGCTATGGCAACTGAAAGCCTACGTCTCTTCAAGGTAAAATGAGAAGTTCAGTGAACGTGGAAATGCAAGAACAGACTTTACACATACACATATGCATGATTTGTCTCTTCTGTTTCTTTTCACAGTAGATAATGACTAAAGCTTTTCTCTTAATTTTCTTTTCCATTCTGGTACTGGGAAGGGTAATTGTGAGTACTGAGTGGTAAAGTCTGAAACCCAATGGGGACAGAGAGACTACTACCTACTGGACTGCCAGTGATTTCTTCAACAGATGGTATCAGGTCTCAAAAGAGTCTAATTGGCTTATCATAGCCCATGCATGTGTTATAAGTGCTTAGATAAAGCCAGCGAATGCACATTAGCTTGATGACTTGATTTCGTAGCTGTGCTTTTAAAGAAAAATATAAGCAAGACAGTACAACCCCTTTGGAAGAGCTGGATCTAGCCTCTCAGAGTCTGCAATTCTTTGCTGGAGTCCTAGTATAAATCAGGAAAAACATCTATGATTGATCTTACAGGCCGACACAACCTGTATGTTTGCGTGAGTATCTCCATTCCCTCCCTACCATGGCCATTAGCCTGCTGCACTGATGGTAAACTGCCAAAATATGGATGACTTCAAAGGAGCTGTCTCAAAAGACTCTTTTGAGGTAATGTCGTGGTTTAAGCTGTAAATCAGCCACGCAGTTTGTTAACCCACCTCCCCCTCCTAAAAGAGCTGCCGCAGTTT
>JANRGW010008902.1:0-45605 GCA_024733675.1 Psilopsiagon aymara | reverse complement strand
TTAGTGTGAGGTGTCCCTGCCCATGGCAGGGGGGTTGGAACTAGATGATCTTAAGGTCCTTTCCAACCCTAACTATTGTGTGATTCTATGATTCGATGATTGTGGTCTGCAGCCCCTCCAAAACTGCAGTTCCTGCACTTCGGCTTCCTAGACTTACTGGGTCTGAGATGTTTGGGAGTGCTTAGGATTTAGCTGTTCTAAGCAAGAGCAATCTGATCTGGCTGTAAGTCTCCATGGTGCCAGGAGTGCTAGTTGTTAGGGGATCTCTGGAATCATTAAATGCTTATTAAGGTTATGGTCACTTGGTAACTCTTTTCTTCTCCCACTTCTCTTTTCTTGTGTCCCTCCGGCAGCAAAGATACACTACAAATATTAACAAGTATGAAGAAACAGTCTTGCAAGTACAAAATTAAACTAATTTATTGAGACTGTACCTGTGAGATTGCTTTCCAGAACAGGTTAGCAGCCTTGAAAATTCCCAGAGATGCAATGACTGACTTAAATTGGAACTGAAAGACGCATCCTATGAGGCACATTTAGCATTGTTTAATTTCCCTCTATCTCTTTCCCTAAATTTTCCAAGAACAAACATATTGTGTTTCTTGTCTTTTAAAGGTGGCAAGTAAAGAAAGGGTTTGTGGATTTAGGATTGCTCCTGTACTAGATTTAGGATTATGATTTGTTCACCTATTAGAAATTTATTGATTCTTTGAAAGGAAAATAGAAAACTCCAAGTCAAATTAGACATTATTTTATCCTGGAGAATATTATGCTAGTGATGAGTGTGTGGAGATAGCTGGAAAATATACAGTTATTGAAAGTGATTTAAGCATATAAATCAAATGCCAATCTGCTTGGTGGAAAAGCTTGCGCTTGGTTTTGCAGCCATTTTCGACTGTAGGAATTCCAGGGTGTCTGGGAGGGAAGGAAATGTTGATGGCTTTTTGTAGTTCTCCACTGAATACCAAAGATGAGAAATGTAAACATTAAACAGTAAATCAAATGTTGAAAAAATACATAACTATGGAACAGATGGGCAAAAGAGGTGTCCAGCTGGCTCATGGCGCTCATTTTTTCTCATTTGAACAATAGCCGCGTGCAAAGTGGGTTGGGTATTGTGCTGAAACCATATTTTCCCACATCACACTCATCCACTTTCTCCCCCAGGCTTTTTCTGTTTCAGTTCGTATGACAAGATTTCATGCAAGCATTCGAATAGCTAGGGTCTTTCCCACATGTCACTTTTTTATGAGGAAGATAAGTACCAGGGCCCATTGCAACCACTGGTAACGTGCGCATGTCATCATCATCATTGTGGGCTGCACAGCTCCAAGCCTCATATCATAAGACTATTGAGAGTTCATGCATTCTGCAAAACAATGATCATGTGTGTACTCCTGCTTTCATCAGATATCATATGGACCTCCTTTCAACGCAGCAGGGAAACACATTAACCAGGCAGTCACACTAACCAGACAATCTCTTTGAGGACAAATCTCACATTTTTGTAGGTTAGAGAGATCTGAGGGCACCACCTTCAGAAAAATATTGTGGCTTTGATGAAGCTTTGAAATAAAACCAGTGTTTCAAGTGCTGAAGTATAAATACTGTGAATGAAAGTATTTACACCATTTCTGTGGCAGATTTCACAGCTTTATGCAGGAGGACAAAGAACTACTTTAGAAAAAACAGCTATTTCTAGCTTGTGATACTGTATAGACCACTACCAATTATAATTCCACTTCATTTTTTTAGCCAATTTTCAAAAAGTAAAATAGCATGAAAGCTAGATTCTTGTTCCAAATGTAGCTAAGCAAATATGGTGAGACTGATATTCTCATTTGACCTGGTAGTCCCCAGAATGAATGGGATGGTCCTATTAAGCAAGTGGTCTGATTTATTGAACCCAAGTACAATCACCAAGAAACAGTTTGTTCTGAAGAAACTTTTTCTTGTGTGTAGAGGAAGGGAAAACAAACACTCAAATTATTTTTACGACATTTTTTCTCAAGGAGAACACAACACGATATACCTGCAGAGATGCCTTCCAACCTACATTATGCAATGATATCATAATCTGGACATTAACAAAGATCCTGGAGAATGAAATTTGAAAAATGTGAGGATGACAATAAGAAAACACAACTATAGTGCTAGAATCACCCACTGCAGAGCTCACCCCTGGCATGTTCAATTTCTTCATCTGTCTCCTTAAGTATAAAATGTTATTTGAGTCTGGCTTGAGCAACAACTGGAAAGCCTGTTCTTTATCAAAAGTGTTAATTGATTAGTCTTCTATTAAATTAACACCTGAAGGCCAGATATGTTGAGCAACAAACAATTGCAGAGATAGATTTGGAGACAGACAAGGTGCATATTACTTCAGAGCAGGTATAGCAAAGGCATTAAAAATGCAGATGTAAAGAGGCTGCAGGGGATGTGTCCAGCTCGGCTTCAAGGCACTCTCAGCATTGGTGAGGAAGCACTCCTACAACCACTTCCTCCTTGCCATCTCCACCAAGTGAATACACAGCAGGTGAATCATGCAAAAAACACCAATGCATTTGACTTCATAAATATCCTCTTTCCTGTGAGCTGAAATTGATCCAACCTTCAGTGGCCTGTGGTGAAGTTAAATGAGCACTCCAAGATAAGAAGCACCCAGCCCACAGCGTATGACTCAAGTCCAGCCCTTGAGAAAATTTGTCATCTGGCCCACTGGTCCTCTTTCCAGCTGCCTCTTTAGACATTCAGCTTCAGGCAGGATGCATTAATCTGGAAGATTTAACATCTTGCTCCCAATTGCCCGATTGCTCCCAGTTTTTCCTCAGTGGCCTTTCCTGTATCACAATGGGGTCTGCATGCGGAGCAGGAGCTACACAGCATGTGTAAATCTATGCATTCCTACATTAAATCCCCAGTTTTCCCACCTGATCTTCTACACTTTTTGCTGGGAACTCTGTCGATACCTTTTACTAGCTGATAGGTTAACTGACCTATCTTAGTTTGTGCTAAGCACAGACCTTTTATCCTTCCTTTAAATATTTCATATGATTGGTGGCATTTAGAGAATAAAATAGGTAGGGACAATGCTCTAAAGATCTGAAGGGAATACTTGCAGGGGAGAACAAAAAAAAACAAACAAAGAAAAGATGATGTACAAATGCAAAAATTCAAAATGAGTCATCACTTATTTTTGTTGCTGATAAAAATAGTACTTCTAAGATTTATGAATGCAAATGGAAAGTGATTTCATGCTTATGGGGTTGTGGCTGCTCCCCAGTGTGTACTTAGTCCACAGTTTCAGTTTTGGGATTTACTTTGCACCCTAAATCAAACTGTGGTCAATTTTTCTTCCTTAGTTTATGCTTTACAAACACTCTGAGCAACTGATCATTCAAAAAAGAAAAGATTGAAAATATTATTTACTGTACAAAAGGGCTAGGAAAAAACAGCCATTGTTTTGAAAAACCTGTTTTCTGTCAATTCCTACTTCAAAAGGGTATATAAACATTACATTTCTATTATTATATTATTATATTTATAAAAAAATAATGGACTGGTATGACTGCTTCTAAAACTACAACAATAAATGCTGCTTCATAGAGTGAAGTTTATTTTCCTGATTGAGGTACCAACTTTCACACTTCTGCTTTGCTTTGAAACATTTGCATCTGTTTGTTTCATGTTTTCTCAGGCTGTTTCAACTCTTTTTTGAAACTTCTACTGCCAGAATATTGTAAACAGCTTCTTGCATTGACATAAGCTTTGTTATAGTCTTACCATCAGAAAATATTGGCAAGACAAGTTGAATGACCCTCTGTGCTTTCTTGGAGAACTACCTTTTCTTATTGCAGGGTAAGCTCATCTCTCTGCAGCGATGCCTGCTATGCAGCACAGGTCTTTGCTGCCTCTGTTAACTATTGCAATGGGGAAGACCACATTCTTCCAATTTCACTGCTTTGGTTGTACTTTACCATATGTTCTGTGTCAGAGATTTGGGTTATATGGTCTCACTCACATTTCCTAGTGGTGTTTTGTTGGCAAAGGTGGATGACTCCTGAAGGATCAAACCCTGTGAGGGTCTTGAGAAACAGCTGGGATCCCTATGGGGAAGAGCTATGGGACTCTCAGGTGGCGAAGCTCCTGGTGAATCTGTTCAGAGCAAAACATTTGCCCTTCATAATAGCCCAGGCCAAGTGGTGGTGTACTATTTTGTTCCAGTTCCAATGATCTAAATCTTCCCCTGAACCTCCTTAACCTCCTCTTCCTCTGTTGGTATGCCTGCTCTTTGATGGAACTCTGAGTTACCCATTCATGAAGCATTATCACAGGAAAAGATTGAGAACGACCAACAGACCAGGTGCTGTGAAAAATAAAGTACTGCCTGTGCTGTGCTTTGGGAATCAGCTTAAGCTCCCTGCAGCCACATGCATTGTCTTTAGGGTTTACTGTGGAGTGTAGAATCCTCATGTACACAGGAATCTATTAATGCAAAACCTTTGAGTCAGGAACTGGATGAAATACACAGCTACTGGTATTTTTCAGGACAAAGCTAGCTGTGTATGGAGGAATGGGGGCAGGATACCACAGATAAATAGATTCTTTTTCTCTCATCTAATTGACATACTTGTCACTGATGTGGTCAGCTGCAAAAAAAAACCCCATAAGTTAAACACAGTACAACATACTAAGGCACATGCAGAGTTACCACTTTCTTCCTCATTTTATGAAAGAGATGACAAAGTTTAAAATTAATCTATCAAAATTTTAGCTATTATAACTGCATTTGAACAGAAAGTTAAATACTGGAAGAATTCATCAAACTTGGATCTGTATTAGTAGTCTCAACAGCACAGCCATTTAGAAGAATTTAGGTACTATGATACTGATGGAATACGCTTTCTACTTTCAGTGCCACTCCCACTACGATTAATGGGAGAGAAAAGAATATTGGAAGAATAAAACATTCACTGGTATGAGAAACATTAAAGATTTTTTTCCCCCCACAGATTTAAGCAGATCTCATGCAGTGCGTAAAGGAGATTTTTCTATATATAAAGTAGTTCATAATGCATATCCTGAAAAAGTCATAACTTGGAATTTTGCCAACAGATTTCATGCTATTTTACTATTGTTAAATGAAGGAAATACAAAAAGCTGCATTGCTATTATACTTGTGATATGACTTTGCAGCTCTTTAAAATGAAAAATACTGAAGGAAAATCATTACATTTTTATTAGCCATGATATAAAGCATCACAAAAACTGTAACACAAAAAACCAGTGATTTGTTCACTGTATTAAACACTAACCAGTATAACTAGCTGCGCGTTTAAAATCACAAGGTAATTTTGAGTATTTAAATAAATGGGATCTTATTATATCTACAAAACTAAGGAATCAAAAGTAATGACTGAAATGGAACCAGCAACTCATTTCCCATGTTTAAATATTAGAGCAATACCCACTAAGAAACTGAATCATGCACTAAAGTGAATTTCATCTCACAGTACTGAGCCTGAGACACGTAATTAACATAAACACACAAAATAATTGTATATTTAAAGAATACATAGACTACTTGTGGAGGATCATCTAAGTATGCCTTCAGCTAGATGGTATGCACTAGATGTATACAATTGTTTTCAGCCAATAGAAAACATGGCCCCCACAGTCTGCTATCTAATTATGTAAAAAGGCAAAGCCTCCCTTGTTTTCATTCATGTACTATACAGCTCAGTCTTTTCACAGCTTAGGCAAAAAAAAAAAATTCAATCAATACTTTAGTTACAGAATTGTCTTATGTAGCTCCAATTTCATCACAGAATCATTAGGGTTGGAAGGGACCTGTGGAGATCATCTAGTCCAAACCCCCTGGCAAGGCAGGGCCACCTAGAGAAGGTTACACAGGAACATGTTCAGGAGAGGTTTGAATGTCTCCAGAGAGGGAGACTCTACAGCCTCCCTGGGCAGCCTGTTCCAGTGCTCTGACACCCTCAACATAAAGAAGTTCTTCCTCATGTTAAGGTGAAACTTCTTGTGTTTTAGTTTATGGTCACTGCTCTTTGTCCTATTGCTGGGCACCACTGAATAGTTGGGGAATGCTAAACATAGTAGCTGCTGTTAAGATTAACAGAAAGAAAGAGGCTACAAGAGGACATGATGAAAAGCTGACTGTGTGCTGGACCTCTGCAGACTGTGCCACTGATCTCTTGTGGGCACAGTGGGACGCACAATGTGAACATTGCAGAAGCTGTTAGATTGCAATTTGATGTATTTTGCATTTACATGTTTTACCATTTTTCACTTACTTTCTCACCAGCTGCCATCAGCTCAGTCTGAGAATTTCTGCTTTTGGAAAAGCAGACTTTTGTGTGACCTTTTGCCAGCCCTCCTTATTCTCTGCCCTGGAACAAACCTCCTCCACAGCATAAAAGGTGAGTCATGAGGATACAAATCTGGCCAAATCTTCTGGTCCACATTCTGTCTTTCTTGTTGCTGATAGACTACCGTGTACTTATCTCAGGCATTTCTATTCCACCTCATACTTCACACTTTCAAGCCCTGTGCCATGATGAGCTCAGACACTTTTAACCCTTCCTGCTGAATTGCAAATTCTTGAAGCAATCATGAGGGTGGAACTGAGATGAAGCCAATGGTGGTAAATCCAAAAGTTGGTGAAAGAACCTAAAGTGTTCAAGAGTTTGAAAGCAAATGTTTGCAGTCAAAGATTCAACCATGACATATCTGGAACTTCAGTCACATCAAAAAGGGGAAATACTTACAGAAAATCTTTAAGCCATCTCAAAAAAGAAGAGTATTTAAGAACACAAAAAGAGCTTGCAGGACAGGGGAAATGACCAATATGAAATCTGGGACACCAGGCCAAAGGCTGGGTGAAGAATAGGAATGAGAATGACCCAGCCTGAGGTAGAAACATGACTGATTTTAAGTCAGGGAGCCCACAAAGTCTACAGCATATTGGGTCATGAAAATGTATATCCAGTCAGAAATGCTTTTACTTAGCTGGTTAGACTAAGAAATTATAAGATTTTAGCCCAAAACCATTTTGGGACCATCTCCTAATGCACAAAACATCTAAGTGCATCTTAGCTTTAAGACAGCACTTAAACAGTTATTTAAGAGTGTGTGATGTGATTGCCTGTGACTGCAGACGAAACAGAAGACTGGCCTTGATGATTCAGGAGGCCTGTTCTGGCTTTGTATTCCCACAGGAAATCTACTCTGAAGTAAATCTAGTGTTTTGAAATCATGCATTTAGAGAAAACTGATCACTATCACAATTCCATATTCATGAATTCATTACTGTCTTGAAAGGTTTCTGTATTATACTTTCAATTTTCTCCCTCTTTAAATTCTAGTGCTTGTTCATCACTTGCCAGTCTAAATACTAAGTATTAAATCACAAATTGCTCTGGAAGATTCTGATTAGTGAAAAGGGGAGCACAACTGAAATACCGAAATGCATATCTAGTTGCTTGGGTGCATTTGCTGGACATAGGACGCAGTGGTGGATGTCATATTTTTCTTCTTGGCCTTGTCTTCATCAAGTTCACAGCTTGCTCACAGCACCACCTTGACATTTAGCTTTGGGAATTGCTGCTGAGCTGTGTCCAATGGTCCAAATAAGATTCAGAGAATGGGACTTTTATTCTAAATTGCCGGAGTTGATAGCAGAAACATACTTGGTATTGTGAAACAATCTTATGTAGGTCAGTCTGAAAAACCAAAGGAGGACCAAATGGACAACGTATGTTACAAGGGCTATGTGGAAGGGTCTTCAAGACTGTGAAAAATAATCTGAAAGATTCTAGAAATGGAAGAAATCTTGTGACTGAAATCACCAGACTGTGTTTGAAGCAATTAATTTTATCCAGATTATACTGTTGCTTGAATGCTGTTTATCTCATGTTCACTGAATAGGAGAGAAAGGGAAGGCTGGAAGAAGCAACCTTTCTACTTCTCTCTGTGGCTACTCGTCTTCTCATATTAGGGTTTGTAGCAATGTTGTTTGGATCAGTGTTGTGGTGCTGTCGCTAGAAAGGCAACCTAGAAGCAAAACATGAACTTGGCAGCACTACTAAAAGGCTTCTTTGTTCCAAAATAATTTGCAAGGAAGTGCAATAACTGGTGGTGTCCTTGCAAATCATCCCATACAATATTTCACATAGCTTAAATGAAAAGGAAATGAGAAGATTATTAAAATGAGAGAAATCTGTATTTAAATGCTTCATGAGTGGTTTCTCCCTTCTTGTGTTCTTATCTTCAATGAAAATAAAGATTTTGATAATGGTTGTTATAATGGAAATTGCCTTTTATATGTTGTCGTACAACACTGATCACACTGATCACATTTTAATGATCACATTTTTCCTTGTCTTCTTCTTTGGTGAACATGGGTGCAGAAACATCTTCCTTTTCCATCCCAACTGTGCATTAGAATCACATTTCATCACTGAGGGGTACAGTTTCTAAACTCATTACAGCTTCTCAGGAATAATTTAGCAATTAAAGCCTAGAATAATTCTCCATGACATTTACAAAACAGTATTTTCTCTTCTGTTTATTGAAAAAAGTTCATTCAGTGGCTTGCATTTTTCAGCATCTGGAGCCAAGTATTTTACTCTGGCTACTGCTGGTGAGAGAAAGGTTTTGGTTTTTTTACCTATACTAGTCCTTCTGCATCCAGTCCTGACTTTTCAGACAGATGTTGAGAGAAGGAGAGTGCTCTCTGACAGCCTGGATACCAGCAGAGAAACTGTTGGCTCAATAAACACCAGATTGGACACAAGATCTAAGCTGCTACAGCCGTGCTAGAAATGATGTCAGAGGGATTCATGGCTGAAGAGGAGTGGGATGTGCTACCAGCAGAGGAGCTGCTGCAGTGAGGGGACACTGAAGAGCGAGCAGGCATGGGATGCTCTCCCGTGTGAAGAGAGAACTCATGCTGTGCGTGGTTCCTCCTTCCTGCAGCCCTGTTTGTTTTGTTTGCAATGTATCAATTGCAAAAGTGCATTTCTCTTTTGTTTCAGGTTCTGCTCAGTGAACATAAAAGCACTGTCACTGACTGTTGCATTGGTCTGTTTGATAGAGGGTCCATAGAAGATGCACTGTACAAGTCACACAACATTTCCCAGCACCTATGAAAAAAAAAGCAGAAAAAAATATTGGAAAAGAGCAGGGCAAATCAAAAGGCTCATTGGTGTTCTGTATTCCCAAGCACAGGATTTACATAGAAGTACCTGGATGATTCCAGAAAATACTTTTATTCAAACAGAAACTAAGAATAGAAAGACTAAAAGACCTTATTGTAGACTAAAAAGTTTCTTCTAGAAGTACCTTGGATTATGTGGAATTGAGGGTTAAAATAGCCATGAGGAACTGACTAAAAAAGCTTGTGGCAACCCTATCAATTTAATCAACAGTTTCAGCTGTAATAGAGACAAATCCTGCATCTTTAAAAGCTCATATTAAAAATTTTCTCTGTAAAGGGAAGATCCAGAGAAATAGCATTGAACAAATCAGAGGGAAAGACGACTCATCCTGGGAGAAAATTATTGTGTCCATACAAAACCTTTTCAACTCTAGGGAAGTTTCCTTTAAATGACAGCATACCATGTTGATCAATAGTGCTGAAAATGCTACAGTAATAAGAGATGAAGTGCAATTTAGCACAACAGGGGCAGACAGGAAATTGCAGATCTTCACAAATTTTCTAAGGAGCAGTATTATTTAACTAACAGGCAAGGAACTCCACTGCAGTAATGAATTCCAGCAAATAACTCTGAGAAGTACTCAAGAAACAGAAGTATAAAAAGCTTCCTAACACAGTAAAACTCCTATTTTTCACAAGAGAAAGAGACATTTGGTTTGCTATCAGCCATGTTTGTATTGTGAATCAAGAGAGTAAATATATAGACTTCATAAATCCTTCATTTGATCTTGGCAATGCCCTACAGCATCTGCAATTTTTTTCTCTCATCCCAACCTATATTCAGCACAATGCTGTTTTTAACTTCAATATGCAAATTATTCTTTTATACTTTGTACATGATAATTGAAGAAATGGTAGCTTGCTGAGTGAGAAATGTAGGATCAAATTTCTTCCATACTTCAAAAACTGGTATTCAAATACCGTATGAAGTGGTGTATAAAATCTGCTTGATGTGTCTTTCTCTAAATCTTGAATAATTCTCCTTTTTTATTGTGTTTAATTTTCAACTGGATTAGTCTGGTTTGCTTTGATATCAGTCATTACACCAGCTTTCTTAATGACCTAGTACAAAGATGGAGCTGTGTTTCACTGGATGTTTAAAACTATTGCTGCTGAACCAGGGCTGCATTAATACATTTTTTTTTTCAAGAAAGCCTCTTTTTGTTACATTATATGAAACAGATGCGAACCAGAATTCCATTCTTCTCTCCCCAAACACAATCTGCTTTTAAGCTGCAAATCAATCCAACATGCCTCAGATGTCTGCCTCCAGCTGACTTCTCCCTTTAAATGTAAACAGTGCAGATTCCCAAGGCCTGTTACTCTGACAACCCTATAATGCCATCCTTTTCACTGTCCAAGCTCTGTAAATCTTCATTCCATCACAGCTTGAAACAGACCAGTCTATCTTCACCACTCAAGATATGGAAAGCTGTAAAAACAGCTTCCATGGTAAACTCATCAGATTATGAAATTGTTTCAGCATGATCTAAGCATCCATCAATGACATAGGCAAGTTTTTAATATCTTATTTTATTTATTACCACTGCTGTTTCATATCAGCAGTCCGGGAGGAAAACTCCATTAATTTCAGTAGTGACTCAAGCTGAAAAACTAAAGGACCAGTACAAATATAGGTAAGTACATGCACACATGTATCTTTTCAGGTATTTGGCAGATGGTCTTTTATTATCTTCAAATACGTAGCAATATGAAGAGCAAGCACTTTCAAAGTGCAGTGGTGCAAATCACCAAATTCTGACATATAGAAAAGCATGCAGGGGAGCATGTGTTTAATGAAGCCAAACAGTTACCATTTCTAAGAAGATAGCATTTGTTTCAAACTGCAATGTCAAAATTTCCAATGCCCTGCCATAAAGCAGTGAGCTACCCATTGTTCTTAGAAACAGCAAACTACAAAAAGGCCATGACTTCTCACAATAATTAACAATTATGAGCTGTACATCCAATGCCTTTTTTTATTTAGACAGAAGGGAAAGGCATTAACAATTTGGTGTGTTGGAAGCAGAGTTGTCCTTTCAGTCATAAAAACAATGTAAAGAGAATATAGTTTATTTTAAAAGGTGCTAAACACATGTCTTGCAAGCAGCAAACATGATGTGCTGTTTCCATAGAAACAGAGGTTGGTATTATTAAAAGAAGTGAGCCACTCTGTAGCTGGTTCTCCTGAGGGATCCTCATTTACAGCCGAAATCAGTTAAACTGGGTGAGTGAGTTTTACCACTTGTTGTGAAAGATCATTAGATATGCCCCTCTAAAGCTGCATTAAGTCTGTTACACCATGAATAAAGTGTGAGGAAAAACTTTACCCCTTACCTATAGGTTCTTCTTAACTGAATTGATCTTAAAGAATGCTACTCACCACTCTCCTAAAAGATCATTGAAGTAATTTTGGCTCTGTCTCACAACCAAAAATATTTGCCTCCTGATGAAGCCTTGAAAGACTATATACCTGAATAAAGACAGCAAGAGAAAACTTCTGAAATTAGAATAATTGAATAGTACTAACAAGACAAGGCATTATTTCATGAAGTTATCGAAGCTTTCGAATTAAAATTATACATGCGGCTATCTATCTACTCATATTCGCTGTAGTTAATCCAGCTTTTAATGCTATAACATACTTTTAGATATGATAAAGATGAAGTCTATTTTTGTTGGTTCTCACTGACTTCTATCCACTGATGTTGCTGAAGTCACTGCTGCTCTTGGCCTTCTACGATTTCAGTTGTGACAGAGTGGCACACTGGGTAAGGTATGACAAAGAGTTCCCCATCTTCATGCTCTGAATACGATAAGTTCAGTGCCAAAAATCCAGCTAACCATGTAATAACATCATGTTTTGCTACATAAGTCTGGTCTAGTATGGAGGGGGGGGAGCTGTGTGTGTTTCATCATCATTTTTCTTTCAATTTTGAAGCACGATTTCTCTGTATCTTCCACAAATCCAAAACTGAGCTGCCTATTTTTTTCCATTTCCACCTGAGCCCATAGGAAACAGCTTGGTAAACTAGCCATTTTTACAAACAATGGACTTCATCACAAGAGGAAGATGAGCTACTTTTGCCTCATACGGGAATCACATGGCCATCATGCTCTGGCTACTATATCAGGATCTGCAACTAATCCAAATATAAATGGTTTGAAAGGCTTGATATAAAACATAGGTCTGGGCTTAGTGACATGAAAAGATTTTAAAGTCACTGTGGGACACTTCACAAACTACAGCTCCCCTCGCCCTTAGGTTTTCTTGGACAGCTTAATTGATGCTTATTTATTAAATCCTCTAGGACAGGTGGGGTTATCATCTGACAGCACACTGATTATGGTGCATGGAGTTCATACCTTGATGTTGCTTCTGGAAGCTTTGTTCCAGTGTGTTTCAAGCAAAGGAAAAGCTGCCTTGATTTATCTGCTGCAGATAGCGGATTATCTCTGGTTTTCTGTTCGCTGTTACAGCTTGAAAATGAAATTCATACAAAGACAAGTTAATTACGTGTTTCCAAGCTTCTGTTTTTCAGTGGCAAACAGAAGGTCAATGTGCATGCCGGAAGGACATATAAAATTATTCTTCCCTTCTTCATCTTTTGCTCTAAAAGAGCTTCCCTTTTCCATCAGATCCCCAGGGCAGTTAGCCAGAACTGTTCCTAGAGCTGCTCGTGGCAGCAGGAGTCATCTCTTAAGGCCTCCTACCTCAGTGTGATAACTTCAAAAGGAAACCACACTGAGCTCCTCAAAATGTTAATTGAAGTTGACAAAGGCCAAAGCCTGGGTATGCTGATGCAAAATGATAAAGTTCTCAGTGCAAGAGAATTTGGGTAGATAATATAACTATAGAGAGAAGCTGAGACCTGCACTTGCTCTGCATTATGAAGTCTGCCCAGACTGGAGAAAGTCACTGAGTTTTGCAAGGCTGTTGACTGTATGCATTGGTTCCTCCTATGAGACTGCCAGAATGTGGGTCACAGGGGTGAGCAATGGAAGTAAGAGTCTTTCAGGGAGCAGCAAGAGAGCTAATTACCAGAAAACACCTACTTCCTTTCTCTGAGCTATGCAACCTGAGGTCAAATCTAAGTTTAGACAAATGCCAACCTGAAAATCAAATACAGTATGTTGACAGCTGAAAAAGAAGGTGAGCAAGTAGCAGTAGTTTGGGAAGAGATAAGTATAGACATACATCCATATATTTATATTTTTTATGTACAAGCTCCTTGTATATACATGGTGCCTTCAGCAGACAGCAGGAATGGAGAGCTAATTGGACTTAGCTGTGTGAGCTTGAGATAGCTGGACATCCATCTGAGGTCTAAGAAGGGTAGGCAATGCACATGCAGAGGAGCAGATGTGTGTGTTTAACACTTCAGCCTTCTTTGTGTCTGTGGGTAAATGAGCAACCCCTACACCTGGCAGAAGCCTTTCTGATCTGCTCCAACCAGCTGCTGGGTGCACACGCGCAGAGAAGAGAGCATCATGCAGCCATCAGAGAGAGCTGGGTTCTGCACACTCCTGCACAGGAGGTAATGGTGCACATCTGACAAAATATGGGTTGGTATCAAGGATGGGGGACAGGAGGCTGGTGATCCAGGTGAGCGCAGCGTGAAACACAGAGCTCAAGCAGAGACCTGTCTGTGCAGTGCTGCCCTGGAGAAAGCTGTCATACAGAGAATAAAAGGGAGTGAAAGAAATCAGCCCATTCCTTCAAGAGGACACCCTTCAGGTTTACTTTTATGTAAGAAAGTTTTTGTAGGAGAAGGTGAGGAAAAGCTCCCTAGGGAAATGACTTCATTTCCAAAGAAAAACGTGTATATGTATATACCAGAACAAAATTCAGAATTTAAAAAAGCAATGATTTGACATCTAGGGAAACCCTATACGACATTAATTATTTCACTGTATGACTATAAATTATGACACTTTTATGATATACTGGTTTTTTTAACCTCCCTCCCATTCAGCCCAAGATTCTCATGCAGCTAGCAGCTATTTAATATTTGCTTTCTTCTTGTTTCTCAGCATGTAGCTCACCGAGCGTCATTTCCCTCACTCTATAACCTCTTCCAAAGTTGAAATTAGCCTGTATAGGCTTTTCTATATTTCCCCAGTATCTGTCTATTTCTTAAATCTAAATGCATTTCTTCAACATCCGTGCAAAGTAGGTGGGAGTATTTATCTCATGTTCAAAATTGAGAACCAGGACATGGGAATTATTTTCTTAGGAGGATTTAGGGTGTAATTTGTAGCATATACTTTATAAATACCCTGCCATTTGGTGCCTGGCCCACTGCAAACAAAGCAAAGAACAGCATTAGCTAGCCAAGGAAAAATAATGCCAGGAAGGGTACAGAGTCAGCACTGTTTTTCTAGGAGTGGAAGATCTCCATTCTGCTCAAGGTTCACAGACAAGGACCCAGCTCTGTGATTAATTAAGAGAGCACCAGGGTGATGGAGTCTGCACCATTCTTCTTGTGCTCTGTATTTTGTAGGTAATAGCTTTTCTTGACATTACAGAAAACAGATGCAAATCTTTCTTCTTCATAACTAAATGTGATGTGGATCAATCCTAATTGGAGATGACAGTACTGAAATTGAAAACAAATACATCACCACTGGGTATTACGGCATTTGTAGGTTCATGTGAGACAGGCTTTCAGATGGTGTTACTTTTCTCCTCACTCCCTCACTGCACTCCAAATGCTCTGTTCTTGCTGTGGACCTGGGACCTGACTCTAAATTTTTTGCTAGGAAATTCTGCCCTCCTTCTGCCCTCAAAGGAATGGGATTTTCAAACCAAGCAGAGACCTTTTCTGAACTCCCCATGCTGTGGATTCAGCAGATGAGAGACCTGTGCTTGACTGTACAGCAACACTGCTTTGGCTACGTCTGGAAAAACAGAGGGCTGAAGGCAGAAGCCAGCAGATTTGGGCAGCGTGGCACCAGACTGGGCCCCAGTTCAGGGCATTCAACCAGCATGGCTGACCATTTATCATCATAGCAGAATATGTTTATTATCAGCAGACATTTCTTACTATGGTATTGGTATACTGTCCATGATTAATTCAAGCTGTCAGTATTTCCCTATGAAGCTCACTTAAGTAAGTACCTCTTCACCAGATCAGGAACTACAACCCATCTTTGCTGTCTCCCTGATGCTCAGCCTCACTATCCAGAGCAATTCCCTCTTTATAAGCAATTCTGAATCAGAGTTTAGCCTCTTTTGTGAACCCAGCTGAAGCTAACCTGTGGAAGAGGAGTCACGCAACTCTGAATTCTGAAGTGGTTCTCTGCATAAAAGTAGCAAAAAATAAAAGGTCTATCTATGCATATCAGCTAGATACTACATCTCTGCATATCTTCCCAGAGATTCCTCTCATGGATGTAAGCCAGAAATTTTAAAAGTAAATAGTATTTAGTAACCCTGAATAGCCACACTGTAATATCTATGATCTTACTTTTCAGCATGTTTGGCATTATATGTTGAAGGCCAGCTTCTATTGACTTCACTTGAGCCTGATGTGTAAATCTGCTGTAACCATGCTGAAATAAGTAGATTACAGGTGGAGCTGAGAAGAGCAAGCAATTGTGAGTCTCATGCAAATTCTCAGAAATTCTTCCATCTGACGACTTTGGGAAAAAAAAAAAAAACTATGTGTGAAAAATTGCCTTTAATGTAGCTGAAGCTTTGAACTCTCCATCAGTACTTGTTGCAGAGCAAAGATCTAGTTGGGATAGTGTATTTTGAGTTTTAGAACTTGTAAAGACTCTTGAAGAATATACTTGGAAAGGAATGAGGTAAAATTAAAAGGAAGGTAGTAAATCATGACTACAAGTCTAAGACCAGGGACATGGTATCTTAAGGTATGTCAGGAGACTGAGAAAATGACCTTGATTTTAAAAGGCAGTTATTAAAAATAGAATTTGAAAATTTTCTGCAGACTATTACAAGACACTGAGATGGGCTCTACCCCGGTGCACAACTCCCTTGGCACTGTGGGGTGGAAGAAGAAACCAACAGACATTTTAGGAAAGGCCTCAGTGGGGAAATGCCACTGCGTATTTCCAATTGCCCCATTGTGTCAGTGCTTTTGGACTAGAACAAAAATGGTTTCACTAGTAGAAATGTGCCAGAGCAGGTGGAGGCATCCTCCCAGGCAAAAATAAGTGGTAAAACATTGTGTCTGGAAAGTGATGATATTTCCATGCCAGTCTTATACAGCAAAGAGTGAGATGCAATTAAAGGTTGTTCCAGGCCATAGGCTGGAAAGACAGACTTCAAAACCCCATTCTTGAGTAACGGAGTCTTGTTAAAGTGCAAAAATAAGGTAAATCTTAATTTCAAAACATCTTCTCATTCCAGTTCCTGTACATGAGATTCTACTGATTTCAGTGACTTTCTAGAAAATTTTTGTTTCTTTTTTTCAGAGCATACCAGCACCTTGAGCACAAAATGCTCTCTTCTAACAATAATCAGTCACAGATGCAGACAGATGTACACTCTGTCAGAGCCAAGGGATGATGAGTTTCTCTATTACCTCTTGGTGCCACACCCAGCTGATCCTGACCACTGCGGTCTCCTCAGATCAGAGGTTCGTGTGATAACTGCACCAAGCAGATCCAGGTTAGTAAAGCTGCATAAACTGTTTAAACTAGCTCACTTGAAGCCATTGAAGGCACAGTTTACACAAGAAGCAGTTTACACACCAAGCAGAAAACAAGCAGTTCAGCCACCAAGTCTGACAAGCGGTAATTTCTCATAAAGAAACAGTAATAAGTAAAGTGAGGGATAAGTGGCCCTTCCACTTCTCCCACCGCCACAGCTGGATTCAGATGAGAGCAGCTGCTGGCTGCTGATCGCCCACTGTCTCTTGCAGAAAGAGCTATACTTTAAGATCCTGAGTTAGAGGCTTGCGGCTACCAATTAGGTAATTAGGGGAAATTACATTTTTCTGCAATGATTATACTTCACTCACTGAATAACAGAAAATTCATAGCTTCCTATGTCATTTTTATACCACAGATCTGTATTTTGCTACCATCAGACATGTTCAGAGAGGTAATGTGGTGTGACAGAGTCCAAATGAAATTAATCTGCAAACTGAGATATTAGCTTGAGGTTGACAAGAATTTTTTCCCAGCTGGAAACCTCTTAGGGAGAGCTTCACAGCTCAGTTGGTTAGCTGTATGCCCCATTAAGCATCACTAACTGATATCAGTGAGGGCTTATCAATCACCAGAGCCTCAGAGTCTGTGAAGAGATTAGGTAAGCTTAGTATGGAAAATAAAATACATGTGGGGTTTTCGCATCCTTGCTTTCTAGTGAAATTTTAATGAGAGTTGAAGGAAAGATGGAGAAGGGTTGAAGGTGCATTTTTGTCTCTTTCCTCACCTGATTCTCTAGTTCTGTAGGAAAGTGCTAGTACAACCAGATTATCAGAGCAACTGCCCATAATTGCAACTCATTCTGTAGTAAAACATTATACCATTCATTAGGTATGAAACACTTGCCCTCCTTTTATTACCACAGATAGATGTAGCTGTAACGTTGCTCTGATTTCACGTTAGGAGATGAAGGCAGGAATTGCTGCTGTGATGCTCAAGCTGTTTCACTTGGTCATAATGACTAAAATTAATGTAAAATCCTGCTATCTACTGATTGAAAATTATGAAGATTCTTTTTCTAATGCTTTTACAAATAAGCTGTCAATGACTTTGGTTTCTGTGCCACCACTAAGTTAAGACTATTTTATTTCCTAAATAAGCACCTTTCATGCTTAAGCACATGATATAGTATTGGTCACTTTACTGTTTGCAAAGTATAATTTAGATAGAAATCTAAAATGAAAAGAAACCAAAACCTGAATATTTGATAAACACAAAAAAAAAAAAAAAAATAAAAATCCCTCCTTCCACTTTTTTTACTGTTTACAGTTTCATTTTTACATTTCTCAGACATTCAGCTAGAAGTCAAAACCTCCAAAAAAGTTCAAATAACAAGGGATTGTAAATACACAACAACGAAACATTAATTGCATGTTTAGAAAAAGGAAGAAATCTTAAAACTCCCTAAGATATCTACCAGTTTTCTGCTTGGAAAGGATTTTGAGCCTGCAACTCTGCATTTGCATACCTTCACAATATGAACTAATAATTTCAGAACATGAAGAGAAACATAACTCCTAAGGTACAAATGTCAGGTGAATGACACATTCTGTATCAGTGACAAAAGCTTCTTTGTGGAAGTTAATCTGTGTTTCGTATCAGTGAGCAGAATGACCACTGACCCATTACTGAGTTCATTTACATTGTTGACTAAAGCTAGCCAGGCTTTCTAGCCAGAATCACATTTAGTAACAGAGAAAATATGCTGAGTGAAGAGAAGTGAATTGTGATGCCAGTAGCTGATTCTGCATATTATATTCTTCCCAATCACTGCTTAGACAACACTTTCTTATCTACAAAGTGTCTGTTCTGTATACCGGCACAGCTGCATATCTTTGAAGCTCAACAACATATAATTTTATTATTCCAAAACCAAAACAAATAGGAGTTATTAAAAAAAAACCAAATGTTGCAGAAATTAGGTCTGATAGAAATGGATGGAACTGATCTGGTATAAGTTTTGTACAGAGAGTAAATTTCTAATACCACTCTTAGTTTCAGTTTGAATTTTATGCTTCAGAATATTTTTATTAACATCATTGGATTCAAAATTGAAATTATTTCCAATTTAAGTAAACTGGTAGGGAAGAAGTCTTCAACAAATGTCAGATCTCTCAAGATGAAGATTAAGCATGTTTTAAAAATTTGTCTAAAAATCGTGAATAAATGAGCACCCTGAAGTAACTACCTATTCCCATTGACTTTACTGTTACTTCTAAATGTACCTTCTTTCCATGAAGGAGGTAGACTGTGTAAGCGTTAGTGCAAATAGCATAAGAAGATGCAGGTACCTGATATTCTTCTCCCATTTCCATACCGAATGTGGGAGGCCATCTTTTTCAAGAACTGGCACATAGACTTCACCATTTGAAGTGTGTTACTTCAATGTTTGATATTGCACAGTGACAGCACCTGGCCCAATGGTTTTGATTATAAGGCAAAGAGATTTCTCTCCTTAATAACACCAGAGAATGGAAGAGGAACTGAACCATCTACCCTCGAGTTTTCATGACAATAATGACATTTGAAAGTTTTGACAAGATTTCTCAAAGCAATCTGACAAGATTGTGCTTCAAACCTCAACTCCAAATGAGCTCACTTCAGGAAACTGTGAAAAAGTGAACAATAGAAGTTAAAATTCATAGAACCGCCTGATAAAGTAGCTCATGACTGCCATGAAGAAAGCAGCCAGTCTGAGCATTCACTTGACATAATTTAGATACACTGTAAAAGTCTCCTTTAAAGGCTCCTTTTCCTTCCTAAAAGTGCATAATGGAGAAAGACTTAAACACGTAGCTTCAGGCATGACATTACGTTCTGCTCCATCTGTAATTTCTATATCGCAGAGGTTCTTGAAATTTCTAACGAAGTGCACACACACTTTCTGGTATGGATTGCAGAAGTATGCTTGATATAGGAAAAGTTCTTCCTAACAGATACACTTTGATAAAAATACTTTTAAAAAAGATAGTTGAATTTAAAATATCCTTAGTAGCTATTTTCCCATTTTTCAAGCTCTCCTCAGGCCATAGAATGTCATTTACTTCTTCATAATAAAGGCAATCTAGCATTTCTATGTATAACAGTACTTTTCAGTATTTTAGGACTAAATTTCCTGTCATACTGATGGTATTAATCATCATAATTGACATATAGCCATAATTTCAGTTATTTTTTATTGCTTATAATTGATTTAGAAAAAACGGGCAGCTCCAGGGTAGCTGGTTTAGAAATGTGTGGTAAACATCTAATTAATGGGTGAGTATCTGGAAAAAGGCCTGGAATCATCAGCCTTTGGTGCCTGCTCAGCTCTAGGTACATGAATGAAGCAGTAGTAGTGATACTGCATAATGACACTTGGAAAAGGACAAGCGTATGTATTTAAGCAGAGGGAACTGAAGGCATCCTCTGCCCATTGGGAATGCCTCCAGCCTGACAAGTGCTCAGGTCTGCTCAGGCCTTTCTTGCAGTGCAAGGGAATAGGTGCAGCATGATTTTACCTGTTCCCTGACAAAAAATGTAGATAGACAGTATTTCCACGTTGTTGAATGGGGATCCAAAAATTTTGCCCTCATGTAATAAAAATACATTCATATACACCTATCATTCCCTCAGTCCTTCTTTAAAAACTGTCTGAGAAGAAAGAAAAAGACCAAGAGACTTTGCCTTTTGCTTCAAGATGGCAATAGAAACTATGGGAAGCATTTGAATTTCAGTCGCTTCGGCATTATCTGGAAAAAACTTCACTGACTAATGGAATTACAGTGGATCTATATCAGCATAACTGAGTGGAATCCAGTCTGGTGCATTATAATGAAGGCTGATCTTTTTTTTCTAAGTCATAAATTAAGGCTCATTCAACTACACTCTAACAAGATACTGAGTTTTTTCCACATTCTAAAAAGAAGTAATGGCAGATAAACTTGCATACCCTGCAAATCAATAACAGTAAAAATTTGCTACAAGAAAGAGATTCAGTGTCTCTTCTGAAAATATTTGGAACCACTTGCTAACTCTAACACAAAGTGAAACATGCCCAGGTACATCCTGGGTGAAAATCTTAGGCCATACTGAACAGAATTATTAGATTGTCTATCATTATGCCCACAGATGGGTTTATTACATTTTGCATGTGCTTGTTATGTAGCATTTAGCTGGAAGCTTTCTTTGAGCAGTGCTGAGAGCGGGCTCTATATTGCAATAGGCACTTAACTCTCAGAGTACCTTAAAGAAGACAAGGGCAGAGCAGGAGGAAGAGAAAGGACTGGAATTTTTTCTGTGGGAAGGAGTGCCAAATCTTAAAGCTATAGTTGTTTGAACTTCACCTCTTCTATTCTAAGGACATATTAAATACCTTGACTGAATCATTTGCTGTCTTGCATGTGTAAATTATTGAATGAACCTTTAATTATTGAAGATCAGCACCTGTTAAGTGCTCCAGGCAAAATAATATATGTATACAGGGCACATATACAAGAAAAAATAAGAAACATACAGGCACACAGTAATCATTACTTTCATTGAAATTGATATTGTACAAATGTATTGGTCACTTATTCTGCATGTTCAAACAATTTATTAAAAGACTCCTCCTGCTTGTTTCAGGATAAATACAAGGACCTGTTTCTGCTCAGGCTTTGGGTTTTGTTTTTATTAAAATGTTAACTATATCTAACTGAAATCATCAATATGTCATAAAATATTCAGTATTGGGTGGGGTGTGGCCTAAGTAGCCTGTTATTCACACAGGTCAATAAAACCTTAAGTAAGACCACTTAAGTATGTACAAATGCAGAGAAACAGATCCTGAAATATCACTTTTTTGCTTAATTCCTTAAAATCGGCATTTAAGGACAGGATGTCGGAAGGTACAAAAACCTTTTCATTTTTGCCTCATCTCAAATGCGTGAACAAATCACACCTCGCTGGAAACGTATCTGCTGAAATTTTTTTTAATTGACTGAGTGAAGGCATTACCCAGTCTGTGCTGCCTAAGAAGACTCTGGGATTTAGCTGGAAAACAAAAGCCCCCTCCATGAGAATTCAGACTAAGAAGTATTAGCCTTTGGATAATTTTCAGCTTCTGTTTCTTTCAACGTAAAGTTGAAATACAATGCAGAAAGTCCTCTTGTTTTCCCATCAGTTCCATTTAGAAACAGGAGTAATATGAACAGCGTTGATTCAGGCTGTGTCACATAAACGTGCAGATTCCCAAGAGCACAAGGGAGCAGAAGAGGCAGCATTATCTACCTCAAAATTGTAACAATTCAATGTTTTGCATACTTAACTATGCATTTCTGTACAAACGTATTTTAATGTACTCTACTACACCTAGAATGATCTGCAGCCCTCTGCACCTGATTTTGCAGATGTGTTGTATAATACGAACTGTAGACTGAATCAATTGCACTAAAGATTTGAATGCACAACCTGTTGCCTGGCAAACTCCAGTCACAGAACTGGATGCATGAAATCCTAGGAAAAATACTTAAACCCTCCCGGAAGGAAGCCCTAAACCAAGGTTATTTCACACTACCCACAGGCACTGACATCAAAGGTGCGGGAACTCTGTGTGCCCATGTCACCCAGAGACTGTGACTTAAGTGAGGACTAGGTTTCACAGTAGAAAGCAGGTTTTGAGAGCCCTCACAAAACCTTAAAGATACAAAACTTGCACCATGTAGCAACTGAAAATAGTCTTTCTTTCTTCGTAGTAAGACCTTCTCTCCTTCAATCCCTGCATGAAAAATTAAAAATTACATTAATTTTTTTAAAAGGCAATTTAAAAAAAAAGATTGCAACATGTTGAAAATATGTTTTGAGAGACCTGTCAAACAAAGCAGTTTGCAACAGGCTTCCACAGCAGGTTTACCTTCCTGTGGAAACTCCATCTTCAGCTTCTTTTTGTGGATGTACATTGAAAGCCTCTGAAACCAGTAAGGGTGACCAGAGGGCTCTTCCACGCATGTGCACACACACATGCTGACTCAGTAATAATTTCAAAACATCCTACAGATGGAAGGGGTGAGGATA
The DNA here is from genome assembly GCA_024733675.1 of Psilopsiagon aymara. NCBI lineage: Eukaryota > Metazoa > Chordata > Aves > Psittaciformes > Psittacidae > Psilopsiagon > Psilopsiagon aymara. The sequence continues at coordinate 22,657 of JANRGW010008902.1, read as the reverse complement.
AATCACTCTACCACAGTTGGCTCTGCATAGAGGATGCCAGTTTGAAACATACACTAGAGTAATCTCCGTCCCCAAAAATCCTTGACATTTATGTCTATTAAAAATCTTGTTTCCTAATAATCATTTATTACACACTGTAATAATTTATTTATTGCAGTAGTATTTTATACCTGATTAGTAAAAAAAAAAATAAATATCTTTTCAGAAGCATATTCTCTTTTTGGCACTTACTAGTAAGATGTCAACAAATTATTTCAGTTCTAGTTGATGATACAGTATTCCAGATGTAGCTGCTGAGCTCATGTGTCTGTCCAAGGCTCTTTGCTAGTCCTCATCCTGCAGCTCACATCACAAGTCCATCTGTTGTGAGCTGAAGTGATTTATTTTTTGAAAATACTGCTCTGTATAACTGGATACTGATGATCCTGTTTGATGATCCGGTTTAATCAGTGTCCAAATGTTACAGACACAGGATAAATTCTAGGAGTTTTCTAAATGTCATGATTTGATGAAGGATTTCACTTCTGAGCAGGAGCTATACCAGCAGGCTGGCTAGCAGCTTTGTTAATCTTCTATATCCTGATACGGTTCAGGAATCACCCTGAATTAAGAAAAAGCACACCAACTGTTTTTGCATGTGTGGCCTTCTCACCTGCTCTGCTCTAGACATTTTGTGCCTTTTTTAGGTCCTTCCCTTGAACACATCCAGCTTAGTCATGTAGCTAATGCATGGCCTAGGGAAGCTATTCTCAGTAGCCCGCAAAAGCCTCCATACTTTTTGCTCAATATATCAGATTCATAGTAATCTCAAGTGAAATTATATGTCAAAGATCTTTTTGAAACTGAACTAAAATTGATATTGAGTCAGGTCATGGAGACAGGACATGGTTAAATTGATGGGAAATAATAACACTTTCCTTATTCTATACTGCCTCGATATAATTGAAAATGCCTCTCTGCCTAGTTTTGGCGTCTCTTTTTTCATCATTTAACTCTTGGGTTTTTTTTTTATATCCCTCCCTGCTTTTCACTATAACCACTATATTCTTCTTCATCTTCCTTTCCCTTAACTCCTCAAAATGCAGTCCTTCTGCCTCTTCTTTCCTTACTTCCATAAAACAACATTTATTTACACTTTACACATCATATGTATTCCCCCACTATTAGCCCTCATCATCCAGTAATTACACCACAATTTAACACAAAGCTTCGCCTCCACAAACAAACTTTGTCTCTGCTGAAGGCTACATGGAGACATTTCTGACCCTATATCCACCCTTTTGAGCTCCTGGGAAATGCATACCTCTTTACTTGGATTAAGCAAGACTCAAACAAGGACAGATGACTACTGGTTAAAGGAGTTTAGTACAGACACCTGTTTTCAGAGACTACAATTTCCATTGCTTACTTACTTCACAGGAACAGAACTGGCATCTTGCTTAGCTTCAAGAATTTCAAGATTAGCAGTGGTTAATGAGGCTGCTGCCAGCCCACGAGCAAGGTCAGGTATCTTGCTTGTTCTTATTCTTTATTTATATATGACATTTTATTTTGCATCAAATCTACAAAAGACTGGATAAATATCTGGATGACAAAGACTTGCACCAGGTTTAAAAATAAATGCTACATAAAATATTGAAATACCTGGAAGAAAATTTCTAAAATGTTTTTCATGACCCTGTTCAACAGTTCTGGTAACAAATGTACTTAGAATGCATTTGCCTTCATCTTGAGCTTCATCTAATTAGGTAATATAATTGTTTGAACTAGTGTAGTGATGAATCACTAAGCAATATAGTTGTGTTCATTCAAAAACTATCTGTAAATGCATATGCTGCTGACTCACCTTCTGGACAGTATTTCATAGCTACACTGTAACTGGAAGCCGATTTTAATGGCACTCCTAAGACATACAGGAAATGTTTAACAGGTAAGTTTCATTATGTAGTATCTATGATATGGTTTTGAAGCCCAGTGTTAATGTTCTGAGAGATTCCAAAGACACACCAGGTTTGACCTCAGGTAATTAAATGAATCAGGAACTGTAGCTTCCTATGACATAGCAAAGTAAACAGCTCCCCTTGCATGGTTCTGCCTGTCTGTTCTAGATGCAGCCTGATCAGCTCACTGGTACAGCGATCCCTGAGTTGCTTAAAATGTCACAAAAGGTTGTGGTCAGCTCCAAACCATGTTCTTGATAGAAATAGTTTTGTGTAAACAAACTATGTAGTACTGCAGCTAATACATCCCCTTTGCATAACAATTCCAACTTCAGCCAGTGACATTGCAAAGTACAGCTATTTTGTTTATGAAGAAATGCCATAAGATGAATAAACCACTGCTGGTAATTAACAAGATTTGTGTTAATTAGATTCTATTTTGGCTGTAACTTATAGTGTCCTTACTGCAAATCACCATGCTTTACTAAATGTCCTGTCTTTGCTGCAAAAGGACTTTTATATCTTGAGTATTCCAACAGCTTATTGAGCAACAGCTGTTCTTTTAATATTATTTGTTTTGCAGTCATTTAGTCTTCATTTTGAGCAATCCCTGCAGATAGTTTATGTGGAGAAAGATTTCTGTTTCCAACCTGTTATCAGCAAACATGCTGATATTTTATCCGTTAGCTGAATTATGTTACAGGAGCTGACCTTGCACGCAAGTGTAACATACCCTGAATGTTTTCTTTTTCATTATTCCATTTCTGGTTCCACGGAACAAGTAAAAGCCATTGAATTAGTTTCATTTGTAGCCACTCATGAAAGTATGGGCACATTATGAATCTGTTTGAGTCTACAGGCTACTTTTGACTGAATGCGTGTATCCTATCAGCCATTACAGAGACTAAGATAAATAAAAAAGATTGAACTAAGTTGTTAACTTTTGGGGGGAAATTTTTACTTTTAATTTCTTCCAGATTGAAGTCACACTGTTTGCAAATTTTATGGGCTAGCATGAGACAGATTAGCCAAAAACATAACCCCACAAAAGAAGTGGCATCCTGGGACCATTTGAATTCAATAGCAACACAATCACTGCAGTCACCACTAGTAACAAAAGACTTGGACTTCTTATGCTGAAGAACAATCTTCAGAGATAACCTCTAGAAAATGTCATATTCTTCATAGATTGTAAGATTTTATTTTTATAATCCTGGTCAAGTGTTTTGAACACACTCTGTCTTCCAGTATCCCTCACAGACAGCTAGCTCAGTCTTCTTAAGCCTTTGTCAGGAACTGATTGTAGCAGTGGACTCAGCAGTCAAGGCAGACCCAAGAATTTTTCTATGTAAGTTTTCCGCCTTTGCAATCACCATCCTTATTCCGTATCTTTCTGCTTGAGATGTTGACGGTTTTGTCTCTTTGCAGCCCCTGGCACTTGTCAGTGTTGAAGGACAAGGCTACACTATAACTCAGAAATATCTTGCAACACAATTATGGTGCAATAAAGGCTACAGTAGCAGCATGATGCCCCAACTACATATTTTCTCAGCCAGGTTAATTAACTAGACAGATAGTTGTGTCAATATTGCTATAATGTTTTTGGTGCTCAAGGCAGCTTGGCCTGCCAAGGCACTGCATTCTATTATGTCATATAGATGCATTCAAAGGAAAAAAAAAATAGAAAAAAATATATACGAAAGAAAAGAATTATGAGGGATGAAGGAGCGTTTTTCTTCCAAATGTCATGATCAATATCACTCAACAGAACAATGAACAAGAAATATAGTCTTCCATTGTCAAAACCACCATGTATTTCAGGCAGACGAAAGACTCAGTCAGTCAATAGAACTGCAAAGAGAGTCAGTTTGAGAGGAAACATTTCAAACTGGTTGAATCAGACTAAGGACAAGACTTGACCTTCAGGAGAAGGTTTTTATAAATAGATTTTAACATCTATAAGAAAACAAACTTCAATATATAGATTTTGTAGTCTTGTACAGAAAATAGAATTGTAAGTTTGCACTTCAAGAATTTCAGTTAAAAGTTCAACTTTACTCCTAAAACTAAAAACCGAATGTGACAATTGGGAGTTCTCAAAAAAGGCACTGTTTTATATCTGGTCCCTATTTTTCACTCTAGGTAGAAAGGAAATTGCTCTTCATATGGAGAAATTTTTCAGTGAGGAATAACCAATGGGTAGGAAATACATTTCACCTCCCAAAACTATGTGTTACAGTGAAAGATCATTCAAGTTGAGTTTTAAAATGTTATAATCTGCAAAGAATTGTCTACTGAGGCAAGTTCTTAATCTAGCAATCCCATCTGCTTTATGAAGTACATACAGATTCAGAGAACATGGGAATTTACCTGTAGATTGAGAAGGAGGTTTTTAATACCTAAAAAAGAGAATTGCCATAAAAGAACTTATGTTTTTGTACTAGCACTATGCAGGCACAATTACTATCTTTCCTTTCTTAACGTGATCAGGAGTGTGATTTAGTAAGGATCTGGAGAGAAACTCTTTCTGAAGATTTTGTAATTCAAAATGAAAATGCTACATGATTTCACATAGCACTTAGCATTTTTGAGGTATTCATTTTCATGTAATAATGAGCCATATTGTGATGGTGTAATGTATGGGTTAGAGCATCTATTATGCATTAAATTATAGATTACATGTATTCTTGAGTAATACAGACATTTTCTCGCTTTTTTAACATTATTTCAATCCATCTGAAATCCATTTGAAACCTGCTTTGAAATCCATTATTTCCATCAATGCATCAGCTACAGAATTTTATCATCTATTTCATAAAAAGATTAACTTTCTTCAGTCCCTTTCGTTCCATTTTAATACTGTAAAAACCTTAATTATGGGACTTAAACCTGAATTTCTTTTGCTCCAAGTGCAATGATTGTACTAGCAGTGAATTATGACCATTTATTAATACAAACATTTTGCATTTCTATACTATCTTCCACTGAAAGATATTACACATTTTAAGGCCAGTATTACAGTTGCCGTAGGAAGTAAATGCAAAATGGGGCTTTCAAGAGCCAATCTGTGAAAAAAAAAACCAAAACACCAAACCCTAACTCAAAACAAAAGCTTGAAACCCAACAACACAGAAACAGAGATTAGACCATTTTATTTAGTTCTTTGCTTTGACTCAAAATGCTTTCATATTTGTTTTAACACATGTGCACACACATATATATATATGATCATTATTATCTTTCTAGTTCCACCTGCTCTGGCATACCAAAAAGTAAGAAGAAAAAGATTCTGCCTGTGATATTTAGTCCAAGAATGAGTATGTGCACCCTTCACCCTATACAGAAAATGTTCTGATTTTGTTTTGGGATGATCTAATTCTTTTGTTGTTTAATTTTCATTCTGTGGACTAAGACTCAAGTTTCTAACCACACTATTAACCTACTTATTAAGATTATAAGAAGATTTGAAAATACATATTGGTAATTAAAAATAAATGAATATAGGAGTTCACTAAGCTTTCCAGGGTCTTAAGTAGTTCAAAGTAATGTGCCAAAGGATTTTTATCTGGTTTTATATATTAAGACACATTTAAGATTCACTTAAAATATATTTTGATTCTAGAATTTATTCCTAGGCAGGCCATTCCCTGTGCCAACATAGATGTGCACTGGTTTTATCTGAAATACCTGTGGGTGCTCTTACTCAATTCTTTGGCCTTAGAAGTAGTGGAGAAAGGAAAGTAGCCTGGAAAAAACTGGATGTCCTAAGTAGAATTAATATTGATGTTAAAAGGCAGAACAGTATAGGAGGGGAAAATTCCAGGCAAGAAAAACCCCACAACAGCAACAAAAGTTCCCAGATGAAGCTGCAAAAATTTCCACCAGAATTTTCAGATCATAGCATGGGGGTCTTGTCATTTGCATATTCTTAGAAAGTCACAATAATTGCTATTCACAAAATCCTTTTGAACAGTATATGTAATGAACATATACAAATATCAGGATGACTTCTTTCTTAAGTTTGCAACAGTAAAAATTTCAACATGTGGTCTAAATAAAGACCAAGCTACATTACTCGTACTGTAGATACCAACCCACTGTGAGCAGTAGCAACACTTACCTGGACTGTTCATTGCCCAAAAGCAATAAAAGAACTCATTCCAGTTTTCAGAAATTCTTTGATTTATTTTCAATTTAATAGTAAAATAAACTTTATCATACTTTCTCCAGGCTACAGAGAGCCTTGCCTGCAATTGTTTATTCTCTTACGTTACAGCCATGGTTATTTCTCTTGGTGTGTTTTTTCCTGTCTCTGCTTCCTCTTAATGGTTTCATGTCATTAAGGGAAATTCTGCTTCCAGCAATAATGGCGAGGGACATATGAATGGCAGTTCTGTGATCCATAATGCCTGCAAGCAAAAAGCACTGGTCAGATGAATCATTCATAGTCTACATGCCAATATAAAAAATGAATAGAGGAATAGAACAGATTTATAGTTATAAAAGAAAATGCAACAAAAGATTCAAGACAGCTTACTGACCTATAAGTAACAGAATTAACTACCTGAAAAAACTGTTCAGCGCATTGTAAGTCAATTCTCACACTAATTCCTAGTGTGGGTCTTAGCAGGATTGTGAACCGAAAGAATTCCTACCTTTTGAAACTTGATACTGCTTGCATTTTACCTTTCAATATTTTTTTTTTTATTCATGTGTTCTTATAGCCTTGATTAATTATTAATTTACAGTTCAAGCATACCAAATTACTGCAAACCACCTGGCCAACAATCACACCCAGCATTCTGTTATTCCTAGGATGGAATAACATTCATCCTATGTTTTCTCTATAAGTCCATATATCTTTTTTAAATAAGTTTCTCTGCAATCTGACTAATTTATCATTCTGACCACAGAAGTTATATTCATTAATCAGGACTTAGATTTGTGCCACAGCAGTTGCAAAGGGTCCATGCATATTCAGTCATTGCAAATATTCTGAGCATGAATGTTCCCTTTGACCACAGCTTTTGGCACGAATTATATTCAGTTTGCAGTGTGTTCATGATCTCTCGAAAAATATTTCTAGGAGTAATGCAGGCCTAATTTGGTTTTGAAACAATTGCCTTATCAATTGTCGTTTCATAAAGCAATGCGCATTTCATATCAAATATTTATATCGCAGTACTATAAAGACATATGTACATATCACACAGTAAGTTGTGTATCAGTAAGAAATAGCCTACTGGTCCCCTGAGAAGCAAAAGTCATGGAGCCATGGGAGAAGAAAAAGCCAACAAAACAGGACGAGTGGTGAACATGACGAGGAGTAAGCATGGGAGCTTTAGAGTGTATTGTACAATGCAATACTCAGAAATACTTTCACAGTGAAAAAGTATAAAATTAACTGAGGGTGTCTTTTAGGCAGAATGGATGAAATGAAAGTTGTAATAAAGTCAAGGCAAAATGAGATATGAAGAAACTTTTTAGAAGCTCAAAGAGGAATCTGGCACCGAACTGTTATTGCCCTCAGTAGGAGTTAGTTGGCCTTTTTTTAATTCTCTCTTTTTTATTACACTGAAAGTATCCTCGGCTTGCCTAGGGTTTCTGAATAAGTTATACATATACATTTGGTTTTCTGCATATGATCTCTTTTTCACCCCAGAAATGTTGCTCACAAAAAAAAAGTAGGCTTTGGACGCTTGTCTGGAGTTTCCAGATGTCCAGCAGCCCTGATGAGGGAGTAGCTTTGGCCTGGCTCCAGACATCTGGAAATCCCAAATGGACACACACTGCACATGCAGAAATGAACAACACAAATGTTTCGGAGTTTAATGTGTCCTGGATGCACTGAATTCACTGCACAATGTTGTCTAGCACTTGCGTGTTCAAGTGGACTTCCACTTCGGAGCCCTGAAGTATTTTGCAAGTACTGATGAATTCAACTCTTGCATGGTAGTTCTATCAAGTCACCATCTCTACCAGGTTCTATCAAGTACTATTCTCACTTTACATATTAGAGAAAAAATGTAGAGGGATTTCAGGAGCGTTAATGTTTTTTTGCCATTCCCAGTGTTGCCTTGGAGAGTTTTAGTTGATCTTGAAATTTTAGCTACAAACACAAATGCACTGCCAGTCACAGAATTCTGGCACTTGAAACTTATTTTCAGTACAGCAGGTAACCAACGAAGGCATATGGAGGACTACTTTTGTTGAAAAGAACATTTTAGAATGGATGTAATTTGCATGTGGCTTTATATAAATGGAGGTGAAATTTGTTTCAGAAAGCAAATTTTGGAAGACAAAATTTGTTTTTACTTGTGTCTCCATAAGAGGTAATCCCTGCCCCAGATTTTTAAAAACCCAGACAGAAGACAAGGCTCTAATGGTCACAGTAAGTCAAAAATGGAAAAATAAGAAAGTAATGCTGGTCAGCCTGTCCAGCAGTGACCCGAGCACACTTTTCACCCAAATACTGAATTTCTAATTTGTATGAATTGTGCACATAACTTGGCTTGGGGCTCTGCACATAAAGAAGTGTGAAAGTCCCGTTAGAAGCACATGATGCTTTTTTATTTTCTCATTTAAAAGAATTAGAGAGTCTATCTCGTCAGGAAAGAATCCAAACATGACAGCAATCATCCCTTGAAAGCTTCAGATGCTAATCTTGTTTTCATTAACAGTATGTCAGTGATATGGGATTCAAACCAAATTACTGTGATGATTCTGTTTTAATGGGTATCTAAATAAAAGGTAAGGCATTAATCAAAAATTAGAGAAATGTATGCTAAATTATTGTGATATATGTATAACTGAAAAGAACTGTTAAAAAGGAAACAGATTTCTTCCTTGGAAGTACAAACATTAAAATCGATAACAAGACAGATTCAAGGCAAAATATGACTGAAGAAGTTCTGAATGACTGCTTTTATTTTCTTTTGCTATATTTTCTTCTTTCAGTGGAAAATAAGCAATTCGCCTGGAACAAGTTTTTGGAATCTGCAATGTGATGCTATAAATGGAGGATCCAAAGGAAAGTTAGTCAGTCAAGGTAGCCTTAGTACCTTCTAGGGCAAGAATTATCTTCCATAAGAGAAGAGCTGGTTTTAAGTCCTCTTTACTAAGGCCTCAAACTTTCAAACATAGCTGTAATGGACAGTAGCATTAAAACATCAGTTAAAGTTCAGTTCATATGTAATTATTTTAGGAGCCATATATAAAGAAATCAGCTGATGAAAAGCGAAAGGGTAATTTTGAACGTACTCTGTAGTGCCTTAGGCTGTATCTGTACCCAGAGAGATCTTACTTAAATTATTCCTCTGTGGATCCAAGACTTTTTTCTAGAAGGGAGATGAGTGGTAGTCACGGCCCTGTGTCCCACTAATCCCCGAGGAACAGCATGGGCTACTGAGGGCTGTAAAAAAACCCAAAAAAACCCTAAGCAGAGCGGCTTGAAACTTGCTCTCTCCTGTGTAAGACAAAGACCATCTGTGGATCACAGAGCTGTAAAAATAGTTCTGACCTGCTTCTGCATTCTTAGCTCTCTGGTCTTATGACACAGCCTATTTGGGCCCAGAGTTATGTCACTCTGGAAAGGAAAAGGTTTTGCCTGGAAGCTCCTTGTAGGGCTGAGATATTCTGGGTCTCAAGCAGAGGAACAAACTGGCTGTACCTGAAGCGAAAGCAGCCAGCCCACACTCCCCAGCACCTGCACTTAGAGCCACTTCTCTTCTCTGAACTTCTGTGTCCCATGAAACCACACAATCCATCTCTACTTTTCTGACAGATCTCCTTCCCAATAAGTTTGTTACCTGTGTAGAAACGCTGTGGAAACAACCCCATCACCTCTGAAGCCTTCTTAGCAGGTTCATGGAAGGTGGAAAACAGCAGCCTTACTTCCACCTTCAGGAAATGTCTTCAGAAAACAAAGGTGTTGTGTCACTGCTGAGAACATGGCGTATTTTTCATTACTTTCTAAATTCCATTGCTTAATTCATTAATCCATTTCAGCAAATTAATGCTTCCTATTTTGTTTACCAGGCTTGAAAGGACTGAGAGCCTGCAGTGACACACTGGCTTATGTCAATCTCATTAGCATTTCATTAGTCCTCTACTTCTTCTCATTAAAATCTCAACCTCATGTAATTTCTCTGCCTCTCTCCACAGATAAGTAAGAAGGCTCAGATGCAGAGAGTTAATGGAGTCAGGCTTTTTCCTTGTTTCCTAGCTACGTTTGCTACAGGCACTTGCTGAGCCCTGTCAAGCTGATATTTTTAATAATACACTATGTTCTTATTAGCCCTCATGCCTGTGAATCACATTGAACTGGAAGAAATTCCCAGAAGTTGCAGGCTCCACGCACAGCTTGGTGTAACTTCCCTACCAGTGGGGACCTAATGTGATATGGCTTTGTACAAATTGCATGCCTCAAAAATCTTTCCTGACCTTTTGAAACTTGTGTATCTCTTGGGGTGACAGGCTGTTCTGGCTCTTGGGGGTCCCATCCTGCTCACATGCATCAAAGGGAGTTTAGCCTTCCAATTCAGTTGGCTGGGAGGTCTGGCTCTCCCTGCCAGATGACAGCAGCTCTTCTGATTTCTGGAAGGATAAAAGAAACTCCCGTTCTCCCAATGTCTTACACATCCCACCAGAAAATATTTAAATGTGGGACATCAGACTACTCAGAGAGGCAGTACAATTCATCTGCTGCCTATTGTAAAGTCAGCAATAACTACAGCCCCCCTTAAAAAAAAAGTGCTTCAATAAAGAGAAGAATAACTTTTCCCCAGAAAGAGAAGAGGAAGCACGAGGAAAGCAGTATTCTTGTCTTCTGTATGATGCTGTCTGAATATCTGGAAGTTCCAAGCAAAACTTTTAAAAGCAAGATAGTTTAGATTCCTTCTGTAGCAATGTATATTGTCTGCTAAGAGTGGATTTTGGGGAGAGAAAATTAAAAGGTTGTTCCTGGGCCTGATTAGGATAGAGATAATTTGCTTTGTAGCAGCTCATATTTTGACCAAAACAGTACTGACAACACATTAGTGTTCTAGCTTTTGCTGAACATTCCACAGCACCAAGGCTGTTCTCTTGGTTAATCACTCTGCCCCGCTGTGATTGAAAGCTACAGTGGGCAGGGTGGTGACACAACTAGGCAGATGACTCAAACTAACCAAAGTATTCCAAACCGTATAATGCCATGCTTAGTAATAAAAGGGAAAAGAGGATGTTTCAGGAGTGTTGGTCATCTTTTGCTAGGGAACTGACTGAGCATCAATCTACCCAGAGAAGGTGGTGAGTGATTGCCTCTGCATCACTTATTTTGTTTCCTTCCCTCTTCTTGCACTTCTCCTTCATTTATTGAATTTTTGTTTGGCTGGTTTTTATCTTGACTCCCAAGTCTTCTTTCTTTTAGTCTTCTTCTCCTCTTCCCCCATCCCACCAAGGGAGGGGGACGTAAGCAACTGGCCGTATGGTGCTTAGGTGCCCACCAGGTTTAATCCACAAGGACTTAAAAATGCTCAGCAGATTTTCTTCTTTCAGTAAAAATAAGCCATTTTGATGACCACATGCTTGCAACCTCTGCACCAGACCTTTCAAATGTGAACTCAGATGTAATGGAATAGAAGCATTTTATACTCAGTGAGCGTAGACTTTGGTACAAAAAGATCCATATCTTTGAAGTGCTTCCACAATAACATTAACAACAGCAACATCAAAAAGCTCCCATGGCTATGACTGTAAATAATCATTAAAAAGTAGTTATTTTCATTACTCAGCAGAGAGTCATATCATAAATGTGTACATGTTCAAAAGATAGGAAATTGCAGGAGAATAATGACTTAACATCACATGATTAAGCATCTATCTGCACTTACGTTTGTTTTCTTTGGTCTGCTACCAATGAGTTAAGAGATAGATGTGAAATATAGAAAGATCAGAATCACTTCAAATTTTTATCATTTAGGAAATGATAAGCATAATTTCTTTACGTTTCTGATGGTTATTCCATCAATATTTATATGAAGGTCATTTTCCCCCATGTGAGCAATAATTCAGAGACTGCCACTGATTTCATATTTCTGTATAAATACAAGGCTTTGCACTGAAAGGCAGAGATAAAAATACTCAAATGGCAGCATTTGACAAAGGAGTATGAAGAGCCATAAACATTACAAAATTCTATTTGTGGCTGTGGCAATTGAAGGTTGGCTGGAATTTTTTTTGTAAATATTTTTATGTATGTATGTGTACCTATACAAATATAAAATATGAGCCCTTCATGGACTCCTCATTATACACAAGCACTGCTATGAGCTCAAATAAATACAACAGTGTAGAAACTGATAAACTGATATTCTCTTGAGCCAACCGTACTGCCATTTCTTTTGTTAAAAAAGTTTGTCAAATTAATGCCAGCTGATTTTTAATTCCATAATATTTGCAACATTAATAACCATTATAGCTCTATTTGTTGGATGAGACATTCAAATCCCTTCTTGTACAAGATGGTAGTCCCTTAACTGAAATTCTCTCATCTGCTCCAGTCAAACTACTTCACTGCCTAGTCCCAAGCCCACTGAAGTAATTGAAAAGAAATTTTTTAACTTCAGCAGAATTCAAAACAAGTCTTGATCAAGTAATCATCTGTAAATTGTTCATCATTTGACCCACAAAATTTGATCAGTATTTAATGGAGTATTTCATTTAAAAGCACCAGTAAGGTGCAAAATAAGGAATACTTATTGTTAACAGTCTGGATTTCACCTGAAAAAGTACAAAATAAAGACTTGAAAATTATTGACTGTTCTGGTTGATAACTAAGCTTAAAGATCCTTTTCTTCCTTGATTTAAGCCAAAAATGTAGTAAGCTCCGTCAGGCAGTGCAGAAATACTCTTTGACATAAATCTTTTAGTATGGTACAATTTTCATGACAGTCTTTAACAATCTGTTATGGTGCTTTGACTAAGATTTTGCATGCTAGAAAAACATGAAATAGTATGTTTTAACACCTTCCATTTAGTTTTGCAAGGTTTATAAATTAGTTTTTCTGTCTACAGCGAGCTCAAGTGCCAATTGAGGAGGATCCCCTTGCTTTCAGCAGTGCGATAGAGACATACCATACAAACTGTCCCAGGACCAGCCAGGACTCTGTCACTATACCTCGACAGCCTGATACTGCCCACTCCAAAGAAAGTCAGAAGCAAGTTGAATCAAGGGGACCATAGGCAGAGTTGGGGCTTGGCCACCCCAGCGATGTGGGTAGCTGAGCTGGTGACACCAGCTCTACTTCCTCTTCCCAGTTTGCTCTGTGTGGTCTTGGTGCCTTGTGCATCTAATGCACCGCAGACCAAGAGGAGCCATACAGGGTCACCATCTACTTTCTGCTAGCTACAAGTCTTTGACAAAACAAGCACTCAGTTTAGATATCCTTCTGCTGCCTCAAAATGCGGGAAAATCTGGGTCAAATGAAATCCTGACTATTATTTCATTAACTTCAGCAGTCTTAAGGCAGTGAGTGAGGTATGAAAGGAGATGGCTTGTTGTCTATGGTTTCTGAAGTCTGAAAACTGACAGGAATTATCTTGCTTATTCACTGGATCTACTTTACGTTGAAATAGGATGAATTTAGCAGTGCTGAAATGAAGAATTCTGCAGTCTTTCATTCAACACATGTGCATGAGCACTCACTTGGAGTCTCTTAGGATTGGACACATAGACAGAAAGATGCAATGACCCTGAAAGTCTTTGTATCTAACTTCCAGAAACATAGTTCCCTGAATTTTTGGTATATTACCAGGAGGGACTCCCAAATGAAAAGGGATTCAAAGCAGCCATTCTGCAAGGATTAGCAGAGGAGGAAAGGGACCACTGAGTCATTCTCAGTACTTCTAGCAGGAAGTGCTAGAAGTACTGAGCAGGAAGTGCAGAGATCTCAGAAAGACTTCCTACTTCTAGCAGGAAGTGCTAGAAGTGGAAATAGTTTATAGTGTGCGACTGAACCCCCTCAGGTAAGAGACTTCCCAGGTCATGGCTGAGTGCCATAGACACTATGCCAATATACAAAAGGGGCTTTCGGCAGCAGCATCAGCCGTTTGGGATATATTTTGAGTGCAAACAGCTGCAAGTGACAAGCTGTAGGCACAAACACTGTAGATGACTTGTGCTATCCGCACAACTACTGACCAGGTTGAAAGCCATAAACAGGCATAAGCATGAAATAAGCTCTGAGAGACTACGCAATACCAGCCCAGAGGCACTTCTGGGAAGCACTTTGCTCTCCCAAGAACTTGCAAGGCTTAGGGAATGAAGTATGAGTTTTGGGGACTGTGTGTCTACATGTTGGACTCCAGCATCTGCCTATGTCCCACCTTTAGCACACATTCACTCAAATCAGTCCCTAAAACTGAAGAATTAGTCCTGGTTTTAGAGAACAGGGATTTTCCATGTTTCACGCTATTCTTTTGTTCTTTGTTCTCTGTTTGATAGGTATAACTGTTCTTTAGTGAAGCTGCTACGAATCACAAAAGGTGGAAAGCTGTGTCTAAGCCTGACCATTAATAAAATCAGTTCATTGATTTCTGGTGGTACACAGTGCCCTGAATGCAATTAATTTATATGAACAGTACAATGGATTTTGTTCTGCAATCTTATTCTGTTGTTTCATGAAATGCTAATGTGACAAAATAGATGAGACTAGTGCTAGCTCAAGGAAGAATGCTTCCCTTTCTGAATATTTAAGGTCATCACCACAGACATGATGTAGGTTTTAATAAATGGAAGAAGCTATGGTCCATTTGAAATGCTCTTCACTTCCTGAATCTGAAATAGTTGTTCAATTAAGATCTAGCTGCTTGTTTCTGTTAGTATATAGAAGCTAATACTCATCAAGGCTCGTGTTCCAGCCAGACTGAGCTGGAAAGCTTGTTCATTTAACTGGAGCTCACATACTCAGCTGGGACAGCTCCTGGGACTTTCTTCTGCTAATGATTGCAACATGACAGTGATGGAGGCTTAATTAAGATGTAGCATAGATACCATTTGAACAGAATATCTATTCAGCTGGTGTTACTACCATAACTGATGCTTCAGCAGGTGGTGAGCACTAAACTTCAGTTTACACTGCCAAATAAAGTTTTAGATCTGTCCAGAACAAGAATATCACTAAACAAATAACGGTTTTAATGAATGTTTTTTTTTGTTTCTTTTTTCTGCTCTTCAATTCCTTTAATGCTCTTTTTTTGGCATATTAAGATTTTTCCGATTCTGCTACAACAATCTCCTTCTTAGGATATTTGGCATAATAGCAGGGTTTAGAGCAATTAAGCATTGGCAAAGGTGACAGCAATGATAAGCTTATGTTATTGTAGTAATGTGAGAAACCTGAGGTCATTGTTAAAGGGCAGAATTTCTTTGTAACAGACTGTGACGGAAACATACTTGTCTGAGTCTTGGTTTCATTTTGTTCAAATTCTACACACCGACATGTCTTAAGAAACTACAGCTAATACAGCTGTAAGATATTATACCCTTCCACTGCACAGGGAACCCCTCTTGGATTTGACTACTCCAGCTTGCACGTTCCTCAATCTGCAGCTCCTTATCCTTACTATCCATCTAAGAATGGGCTGCATTAAAAAAAATTATGCCTGGCATGAAGCTTCTTGCCACTGCAGAAAATTACTTCTGCACTGTGATCCTAATTGGTCTGTAGTACTCCCTCCAACCATGCACTGACTGATGTCTTATTGAAGTGGGAGGATTTTTTTCTGCCTCTGCATCTAGGGATGCACATGCAACCCCTGCAGGCTCTAGGGACTAGACAGAGGCTTGTTTTTCAGCTGCTCAGGCTGTAGCCTCCTTTCATTGAGGAGCCTTGTGCCTGGCATGGGGGTATTCTTCCTGCAAGTCCTGCTGCAGCCTATACAATCCCACCTGCAGACACAGGCTTCCTGTGGGAAGAAAGAAAATGTACCAAAAGCAATACGTCCCTGGAAACCTGCCATCACCTAGTAAACAGGAATGAAATATTTTACGTGTATCTATTCTGCATGGACCTCTCTTCTGTAGCATGATCCTAGGCTAACAGAGATCTCAGAAAGACATTGCAGCAAATGCTGCTGCCTTTTACTTTCATGCAACAGTCATATATACTATGTAAAAAGGGAATGAAAGATGCATATAGTGATTAAGGATTTGAAACCCTTATCCAAATGTAGGATGGGATCATTCGTTTTCTAATCAATCTACCTTCCTCAGAGCAAGCGAAGTCACACCAGAATCATTTGGACAATTGATTGTCCATCCTATTTTTTGTAACCATAATTACTGGAGATTTTATAACATCACTCAGTAAACTTCATGGGTTTGATCCCCTAAAATGCCACTTAAACTATTATGGCACTAATAATTCCACCTTTTTCACCATGCAGCAACAAGTTCTCCAATAACTGATCCCAGGCTGCAAATCCAACTGGAGAGTTTTCAGTGCAGTGGGAATTATATTTGGAGGGTTGCTGAAGAGAACTCTTTTCTTGAGGTATTTTGTAGCTGTGGTACTCAGTTGCCAGCTGGGTTTAATCCATGACACTCAGGAAGATTTCAGGTTTTTTCTTTCCTCAGAAATTATTGAGGAACCTTGCAGCTTAAGTGGGCAAAAGTGTGGAAAACAAATTAAAAAGGAAACAGACTTATAATGTGCCCACCAAACATCTTCAAACAGAAATTCAGAGGTAACACTAATTCTAACTTATTCTGAAAGGAAAAAAGAGTATTAATGAAGAGAAATATATGCCAAATGGAAAGAAAGAGGGGGTGTAAGGCTCAAAGAAAGAAACATGAAAAAAATGAAAGAAGGGAGATCAGAACATTGCCCCAACAAGAAGTAAGAAAACAAGGGAGACAAACCAGGTTTTTCAGAAAAGAATTAACATGGTCTCCACAATGAAGAAAAGAGGCAAGCACTTAAAGCACTTCTAAACACTCAAAAATCCTTAAACCAGACAGGAATAACTTTTGTTTTGGTGGTTTTCAAGTTTCTCTTACTATCAATAGAATACAAAATTCTTCAGAAAACAAGAATTGAGGATGGAAAAATATTATAAAAAATCTACCCACATGTTTTATATATTTTTATCATTGCTAAAGAATGCAACAGAGTTAAAGAATCACAAATGTCTCAACTCCCAGTATAATGTTCCTTCTAAAAGGCCAGAGCACTATTCTTATTTAGTCAGTAGGCATTCAACCATGAGTTTCATCATGGAAGAAGTTTTTACTGAGAGGGTGGTGAGGCACTGGAGCAGGTTGCCCAAATAAGTGGCAAATGCTCCATCCCTGGCAGTGTTCAAGGTCAGGTTGGACAGGGCCTTGGGCAGCATGGTCTACTGTGAGGTAAGCCTGCCCATGGCACGGGGGTTAGAATTAGATGGATCTTTCCAAACCTAATCATTTTATGATTCTATGACTATGAAAAGATGAGATCCTAGGAAGAGCATGTAAAACCAGAGTGTATCCCATAAAAATGTATTCCATCAGGTTAGAGATTCAGTTAAATTACTATCAAATGGGAGTAAACTTGCATTGGCAATAGGGCATTGCAGTGATCTTTGCAAGCATTACATGTATCTAATATCTCCTGTTTTTCTTGGGCTGATTATAGGACCTGCATAAGAAACACTGAAGAGTCCTTTAACTCTCAGCAGGAGACTATCATTTCAAAAATCAAATCACGAGCACCACATATTCAATATAAAGTGCTGAAGGAAAACATTGGCTGAATGCGCTGAAGGAAAAGTGTCTCTACTCAAAATGAACCACTTCAAGACATTTAAGATGGTCTGCATTTGGGATTAGCACTGGCTTCTAGTGTTTATCAATGATGAAATAACATGACAATTTGAAAATGAAAGAGGGAGAAGTGTAGGCAGAGGAAAGGAAGTTTCAGCACTACCCATACACAGCTCAGACACAGAAATCAGTCAGTACCATACAGGGCAGTAGGAAGAGGGTAGGCAGAGCAGATGTAAAACCAGATATGAAGAACTTTATGTACTATGAAATCTTGAATGGTAAAATCTATTCTTTAGATTAAAATGGCTTTGAAATAGGGGTTATTAGGCATGATAAATAGTTGCTGAAGCAATTCCAGTTAGAGAGGGAGAAAAACTACTGGGAGGGTGTTATGGTTTAAGCCCAGCCAGTAACTCAGAACCATGCAGCTGCTCTCTCACTACCACGCTTCTTCCTCCCCCACTCCCAGAGGGATGGGGAGGAGAATCGAATAAAGGTAACTTTAATGGGTTGAGATAAGAACAGTTCAGTAACTAAGGTATAACACAAACCACAGCTGCTACCACCAATAATAATAATGACAAGAGAAATACAAGGGAAAAGAATACAACAGCTCACCCGCTGACCAATATCAGCCCGACCAAGCAGTGATCCAACCCTTCTGGGTAACTGCCCCCAGTTTATATACTGGGCATGACGTGCTGTGGTATGGAATACATCTTTGGTTAGTTTGGGTCAGGTGTTCTGTCTCTGCTTCCTCCTGGCTTCCCCTCCTCCCTGACAGGACATGAGACTCAGAAAGTCCTTGGTCAGACCAAACATTACTGAGCAACAACTAAAAATATCAGCTTTATCAGCATTGTTCCCAGGCTGAAAGTCTGTCGTGGTTTAAGCCTCTCAGGCAGTTCACTCACTCCCCCTCTTTCTTCCCCCCAGTTCCCAGAGGGATGGGGAGGAGAATCAAAAGAATGGAACTCCTACAGGTTGAGATAAGAACAGCCCAGAAACTAAGGTACAATACAAATCACTACTGGTACCACCAATAATAATAATGACCAAGGAAATACACGCCAAGATGTCACGCCCATTTCATATTTTCCCAGTTTGCCAATTCTCCAACCTCCACGTTAGGAAATGCTCTGCTCATTGCTATTTTTCCATGCTAGCTATTCTAAGCTGATGAATATAGACCTACATCCAGGCAAGCACACCATATGTGTTACCACACTCATTTGTTTAATTAAATGGATTTCTTAGATGGCTACAATCACACTGTTTTCACTTGTTTAGACCGGACAGGTTTCATTTGTCTTTGCATAGAGAAGGCCTTCAAGAATACCAGGTGTTCAGCCAGAGGAGCCATACTGAACTGTAGCTCAGAGAGACTTCCAGTCTCACTAGAGCACTGGTCCCTGTGCATTGCTCCAGCTGAGGCTCACCGAGCCATTGATCCACCTATGCAGTTTTGTCTGAGTCAACAGCAAGGAACTCTGGATCAGGCACAATATGATCTAGGTAAGGCTGGAATAAGAGTATTGAGGACAGTATAGCCTGTAAACAAAGACTCAGATGGAATGTAGTAATATATGTTGTTTGATCCTAGTTTAAGAGAGGACCAAGATGTGGCAATGACTGTAGTGGGCTAAAGGGACACCATTAGGTGCTATGTAAACCATGTTGTCACAAGGACATGGAGTTTAACTCCTGACCTGAAAATTACTAGGCTAAGCATACAGATCTGGGATCAGTGCCATAATCCTGGTTAAAACCTTGCCACAGAACAAAACCTGCAGCCATTTAGAGCAATCTATGTGTTGAGATCTCTTCAATGTAAATTTTCTAACACTGGAGTTCTTGATACCTCTGCATTAAAACCTGAGTACCACCTGAAAAAGACAACACTGACAGTTGGGGACCACAGCAAACTTTGTCCTCGTGGCCACTGACAGCATGCCTATCACAGGTGAGTCTTCTCTGGTATGTGACATTGCTAAGTAGCATGGTTTGATATAGCCGTGGATATATTCGAACAAAATCATGATTTCATCACTGTTATTCCAGTAGCAGACAAGGAGAATGAATGTTCCAAATTATTTGCCCATCTCTATTGTTCAGCAACGAAAACAGCAATAAAATACTTGCTGACCTGAAACTCTTCTACCTTGCCTCAGCAATTCTCACACTATTATTAAAGACAAGAAGACATTTCCTTTATATCAGGTATATTTCATGAGGGTCATATTTTAATTTCTAAGTACCTCTGAGACAAAAGTATTTCCCTGTGATATCCCCTAAGAAGATGGCCCATAAGCCTCACTTAGTTTAGCATTGTTCATCGCATTTACCTGGGCATCTCTCCTTCTGGGCTAACTTCATGTGCTGTCAGCTAAATTAAAAGCCATGGCAACATAGCCACTGAAGTTGTGAAGGCATGAGTCCTATTCAGAAAAAAATGTTCAACTTAAAAGTAGCCTAAAGTATAAGTGAAGATATACCTGAAAATGTTTCTTCCAAAACATTTTTAAGTATGCTCACAGCCATTGGGATGCTAAACTCAGAAGCCAGCGAGTAGCTATGAAAGAAACATGCATGCTAAGTGCTACTATTTTGATGTGGCTCTCAAAAAAAAATTGCAGACCAAAATGACTTCACATAGGTATGCTCATTTTGTGTTCCATTTTCCTCTTCACTCTGATTTCTTTTAATAATTATGCTTTATTTTGACATTTTGAATCATTTCTATGACAGAGTATTATCTGATCTGCATTACAAGCTGTCACTGAAAATGTGCTGTGCAGTGAAGTTAGATCAGAGGTGACAAGCAACTGATCTTTTTTTTTGCCTATAAACTTCAGTTTTATGAAAATCTCACTTCTCACTGCACAAAGCTCCTGAGAACAGATTGCTGCTGTGAACCTTTGAGTTCTTGGCAAATCTTTGAGTTTTCCCATGGCCTATAATGGTTACATAAAGAAGTGTTAATCAGAGCCAGCTTTTACTTTCCACTAAATATCCAAGATGACTGGGTTTTCCTATCAGTTTTCAATTTGGAAATGTAAAGTGCAGAAATGTTTGTCCATTCTTTTTGTATGTAATGAACATTTGAACACCTTCTGTGTTTTTTAGCATTAATAGTGTATAAACCTTTTCTCTTGAGACACAAGGATTGGTCAAAGGCTTGTTCAAACGGATGAAAAGACTCATTACTTTGGAGGGCTTTGAATTAGACTGTGGAATAGCATTTGGGCAGCTGTGAGGCAGCTATTGGTCTTTGATCTTGAATCTGGCAGTCAAGGTTTTACTTTCATACTTGGTCATCAGGTGCCTTTCCTCTAAATAGCATACATACTTGTCAGAAGATGGTGTATCCACTTCTACTGATCCTTTTGGGCTTCTTGGAAGGACCTACTATCCGTACTGCATTATGTGGATATTGTACAGATAGAAAACCTGCAAGTACATGGGCTCTGTTCCATGCCCCTTACCACTCTTGCCTCAGATACCTTCTTGAAAGATCAGTTTAAATTGGCAATGGTGATGCTTCATACAGAAAGAATGTGGATGGATAGAAGCTTTCACAGCTGTAAATTTTGTATTTGCAGTTTGTCCATTTGATTATTTCTCTCATTTTTATAATTCGCATAGTATCTGTTAATAGCCTATCAATTTTCCTATCTCCATTCCAAGGCGAGCCTTTCCCAGTACAGCCATCATTCCTGCAGACTAAGAGACCTGACTATCAAAATCTTTCATCACATTTGTCATTCTCCTGTCAACCTGTCAGCTTTTCATTCTTCAACCTACCTGTCATTTAATGAAAGCAGACACTTGGGTTTGGACACCTCAGAATGAAAAAGCTAATTAAAGAATGAGAAAGAAAATTCTTTTTCTGATGCTTTCAAGCTTAAAGAATAAGAAGAAAAACCTGTTGTGATTCCAGAGGGAGCCAAGGCCAACTGAAATTCTAGGAAAAAGAGGTTGCTTGGTGTTCAAAGGTCTTTGGAGGCATGTAAGAAACCCAAGTCTGTCTCACATGAAGACTTTCCAAGGTAATTTCCTGAAACTCAGACCACCAGGCTTTTGTAGAAATTTTATTATTTTTCCAGATAAAATAACTATATACATTTTTACAAAACATCTTGACAATTTAGTATTAAAATATAAACAATAACAGAGACAGATTGCCTATTATGCTAATTTGCAGGTTATTTCGTGAAATACCTTCAGTTCTGATTCAAATACAGATTATTAGAAGAAAAAAATATGATACCTTGCAATGAAATGCTGTTTCATAGAGATATCTTCCAAAACACAACCTTTGCCCTCATTTCATTAATTGCAGGAGATTTAAGATGCTAGATAAAGTCAGTATGGCCTATCTTGCTGTATTGCTCTAAACAGGATGGAATGCAGCTGTTCAAGAAGCAGATTTGCCTAAAGAACTCAAAGCACCATATTCTGCAGCCAGAGCCCAACAGCTGGCTGCAGCTGGCACAAGGGATCTGAAGGATTGCATCCCTTGTCCTTTCCTCTGTTTCTATCACCAGCAGCAGCAGCAACTCTGCAGTCTGTGGCAGAAGGGTGCATTCAGAGGCTGCTATTAGTGAGGTTTCAACTGCCACAGGAGCAATCACATGTATCCCTAGATCCAGCTGATGGTGAGCCAAACAGCGGTACCTTAGGATTTTGTGTGCAGGTTTCTCTAACAAGGTGATTGTCATCATTTATAGATCCAGCTGGGATTTTTCTTTTTTGCATCCAGATGCCTGCATCTATTTCTTTTTCTTTTCTTTATCTGTTTGTCATGGGTTCAGCAGTCGCAGTCATTTTTTTCTCCTCCTTGGTAGCTGGCACAGCACTGTGTTTTTGACTTGTGGCCTGAGAACAGCACTGATAACACCAATGTTTTTAGTTATGGCTTAGTGATGTT